>PVLC010004492.1:0-38676 GCA_004027655.1 Graphiurus murinus
TATAAACATAGATACACATGCGTTGGTCTGATAGTTTGGTTTCCTTTCTTTTGGGTAGATACCCAGTAGAGGTATCACTGGATCATATGGTAGGATCATTCCCATTCGTCTGAGGATCCTCCATACTGTTTTCCAAAGTGGTTGCACTAATTTGCAATCCCACCAACAATGTATTAGGGTTCCCACTTCTCCACACCCTTGCCAGCATTTGTTGTTGTTTGTATTCTTGATAGTTGCCATTCTGATTGGAGTTAGGTGAAATCTCAAGGTAGTCTTGATTTGCATCTCTCTGATTGCTAATGATGTGGAGCATTTCCTCATACATTTATTGGCCATTTGTATTTCTTCTTTTGTGAAGTGTCTATTTATATCCTTTTCCCATTTCTTGATTGTGTTATTTGTTTTCTTAGCTGTGAATTCTTATCCAATAAACAACATTCAAAAATTATCTATGAAATCATTCATTGTAAAACCAATAATGTGATTGGAAGGCAAATAAAGGAAATATGATCTCAAGTTACTGACATTTTCTGCAGCAATGAGAAACTTTCAAATGGTGATTTCTGCTGGATCTTCTGTTTCTTTTTGGTGCTGGTGATCGAACCAAGGGCTTTGTACATGTTAAACATGTGCTCTGCCACTGAAATACACCCCCAGCCCTTCTCTCTTTTAATTATTTAGTATTTTATTCACTATTTTTGTGTTGTACTAAAATGTTCCTTTTTACAGCCTTGGCTCCACTTTTCTGGATTTTTAAAATATTTGTATATAGCATAACTTTCAGTCACATCTTTGTGCACTATGTTTTGGTTGTAAACTGGCTATGAACATTTCAAAACCATCTTATTTTTCATTACATTATACTGAAAATTTAACTGTAGAGAATTCTAGGACCGCTTATTTTTTTTTTCCTAAGAGCCATTAGCATACCTTTCAATTATATGCTATTATCCAGTTACTGCTATTTTTCCTGTAGCCAATGTAATTCTCATTCAGATGTGCATTCACTTTGTGAACATTCACTGAGTTCTTACTATGGGTTTAGTAATTGTTCGGGATGTTGAGGGTTCACTCGTGATTGACTATAGAACATTTCTTCTTGGGGCAGTTCATTTAAAATACCCAGTAACTATAAATAACAATATGTATGTCACATATTTAATAAGCTAGAAGAAAGGATTTTGAAAAGTTGCACCTTCAAGAAATGACAAATGTTTGAGGAGATAAAAAAAAAAAAATACTGACTTCTGGCCCTACAAAGAACAATTGAATCAGACTATCTGGAGGATACAGCCAGGGAATTAGAACTCCGAGAGGACTCCCCATCTGATCCTCCTGGTCTGCCATTAAAGATGGTTTACTAAGAAGAAATGGAGTTACTTTGTTCTATCACCTATGTCTCATGAATAGCATTTCTGTTCCCATGGAAATAAAGAAGAAGAGAACAAGAACTGTTTCTTGGAAGGAGATATTTGATACACTAATGATTGCTGGTTTTGCTGTTGATATTTGTTGATACTGAGCTTACAGCTTATCTGGAACTTCCTTGGGTGAATCTTGCTTACTTCGTACATCTGAAGATTCTTTTATTTTTATTTTTTATCCAACTGCAACAGCTAATTTTTTCAATTTTTTTCCTTTGATGACACCCTTTCTGTACCCTGCTATTATGATGGCCTTAAACTTTGTTGAATACAATGTTGACATTGATTCATCTATAGCAACTTCTCCACTACTTTATTCAGTAAAAAAAAAAAAAAAGTAATGAATTAAGTTAATAATCTTTTAACTCTGAGTAAACAGAAATTTTGAAATGTATAGAAAGAATTTTTTATCAAAGTTCCATCAGGAGTGGTGGTGCACACCTGTAATCTCAGTACTTGGAAAGCTGAGATAGAGGACTGCAGGTTTGAAGCCAATCTCAGTAATTTAGCTAGACTCTCTGTAACCTAGGAGTGTAGCTCCAGGTAGAATTATTGCCTCTAGGTTCAATCCCCGGTTCCACAAAAACAAACAAACAATAAACTCCCCTACTATTCTCTTGTCTTTCAAGAGAGTCACATGAAGCATACCCTCCCAAAAAACATAGGAAGGAGAAAGAAACTACACTTATCTATTATTTAAAACGAATCCTACAAAACTTCTCAATACTTTTTTGAGAATCATTAAGCACTGTCAGTTACTAAGAAGCTCTTTGTTTAGGCAAATGTAACTAAAATACAGCAAAATTTCCCTTAGGCGGTTATATGGAAGCCCACTATTCCTCCATTCACGGAGTAAAACCCAATTTTTAAAATTAAAGATAGATTTGTTTTAGACTCCTCTGTCTATGAAACTTTCTGATTTTTTTTCTATTTTGGAAAATCTTCCTGAGAATGAACATTTCAGCAATTCCTCCTCAACTGATAGTAGATATCAATTACCCAATGATGCAATTCTTACCAAAAATCTCTGTGTAACCTGAGAGTTAGTGTATGATAAAAAAAAAAAAAAATAGCAATCAAGATTTAAGTACTCTGCTCATTTCATTAAGTCAGAATAATACGTCATTGTATCTAAGGAGTTAAACGCTTCCTTTCATTTTTCTGTCTCCTGATTTCCAGGCTGAAATTTTCCACGTTCTTAGTGAAAATTGCATTCATCCTTTTTAATTTGACTTTCATAGACATTTAAATGATCCTGTCAGCCTGACTGGTCCACTGATTATTTCTACTAGCTGCCTTTCAATTTGCTATGCTCATTCAAATTTTTCAATCTGTTTTTCATCCATTTCAATGTTAACATGCGCTCCTGTGGCTCCTCCTTTGAAGTCAATGGGAAAATCTTTGTGTGGAAAAAATGCCTCTGAGGGATGAAATAATTCAAGTCCTTTCTCCATTGAACATAAAAAATTGGACAGACTTAGAAATTGGAGATATAGTCTGTCCTTCCTTTCTCTTCCTTTATAAAGAGGAAATGCTTCAAATGTAATTTTAACATTCTTAGCCAATGCTCTAAGCATGGTGAGGATGTCTTGGTGTTATATTTAAAAATGAAAAAAATGGTATAATTTTGCTCTACAAAATGGTAACTTGAAACCATGAACTATGTCCTAACTAGATGTAAAAGTTTACTTTTTTTCTTATTTCCTCCCTCAGGTACCATCATTAGTAATTTGGTTAAGTACAGACATTCTTTCAACAGGAAACATGAATAAGAGAAAGTAGATATTATTTTATTCTGTTTCAGGTCTGAGTCATTACAATTATCAGAAATACTAAGCTATTACTGTATTGAGGTTAAGCTTAACTTGCTTGGTAACTAACAGAAGTGGATGTAGTAATCATATCATTAAAATAAAACTGAAGGAGTTGGATTAAAAAATATAAATATTTAAATGTAATCCATGCATCACACTAATATTAATTTATCATTACACTTAGACTACACAGCATGGTTCCTTTAAGGTTGATTTGGAATAAAATGTATTCTTATATCTGTCATTAATATTTGATGTATTACCATTTTCATAACTGGCTCAGATCACTCCCTTTGCAAAGAGGCATTAAGTGGGGGAGAAATCTGGGATATTTCAAGCCAAAAGAACCCTAACAGAAAGAGAAATCTGCTCTCTCTGTGAAGTGCTAACTCTCCTCTGAGTCTGTTTTGTATGCCAAGCACACCATCTGTCCTCAATTACTTGTTATTTTGTAATGTCAACATCTGCTTATAAGAAAATATATGCTTGCATATATTAAAGACTTGCTTCCCATACAAGAATCTGCAATTTCTTTATGCTGTGCCACATGTAATTCATTCTTCGGTCTTCTTTTTGTTCTCTTCTGAGTATTGAAAGTTAGAGTACTAGAACACTGGCAAAGCAATACAACATATAAATCTATGTTACATAGCATATGCATTTCAATGCATATAAACTTACATTTTATGTAAGTAGTTTGGAAATGTCAGCAATCTTCAACTACAAAATTCTATTCACAACTCAGTTATGACCATCACTCAAGAGCATTACTTATTTGAATGAAAGAGATCAACTCCCATAATATTTCCTCTACTGAAAAACTTCCCTTCTCTTTTTCCATGAAGGGAAATCCTTTTTATTTTTTTGAAGGACAATTTTTAAATTATTGTTATGTACAGAAACTCACTCAACAGTGTACATTTACCAAGTTCTTTAGCCTTTGCCTTTTCCCACTTGGCAATGAGAGTCATAGATTTTGGACCCAGGATGTTGTCTCCCCAGGGATAGTAGATCTCATCATATCTGTCATTGTAGTTGGTCCTGATAGCTTCCACCAGCTTAGCCAGAGCTCCTTTGTCTTCCAAGTTAACCTGTACGAAGACAGCAGTGTTGCATGCCTTCCTGTGGTCCAGACGTCAACCTGGCCTTTCCTTTGATGATGCAGTACAGGACCCCCATTTTGCAGCACAGGGCAGGCAGGAAGACAACCAGCTCAATGGGATTCACATCACATGCAATCACCACCAGCTGAGCCTTCCTGTTCTCCACCAACGTGATGACAGTGTTGATCCCTGCTGGAAGGACTGGTGGTCTCTTAGTGGGGACCTCCCCATTGCCAGCAGCTTTTTTCTCAGCCCGAGCCAACAGCCTCTGCTTCTTCTCCTGGTTTGTCTCCGTTTGTTTGTTTGCTTGGTACTGGGAATTAAACCCAGGGACACTCTACCTCCCAGCTACACTCCCAGCCCTCTTTTTATTCCTTATTTTGAAACAAAGTCTCACTAAGTTGCAGAGGGCCTCACACATTTCTGATGTTGGACACAAACTTACCATCCGCCTGTCTCAGTCTTTCAAGTGCTGGGATTATAACTCTCTGGTCTTGATTTATGGGCAAGCTTAAGCAGGTGGGTCACTGTTGGTGGTCCAAGATCTGGGTGAAATGGTTAATGCAGGAGGTGCTTTCAGTCACTTGTAGAGTATAGCACTTTGTCACTATAGCCCGATGTAGTCAGATCATTTGACAAAGACCCTGCTTCAAAATAAAATAAGGCTAGAGTGTAACTCAGACGTAGAACTCTCCTGGGTTCATTGTCCAGTGCCACATAAATAAGTAAGTAAGTAAGTAAGTAAGTAAATAAATAAATAAATAAATAAATAAATAAATACATACATACATACTAAGAATATACTCTTCAGTTTTTAGTTAACCTAGACCCTCTTCTCAGGGACAACCATGTTCATTCATTTTTTCAAGGTATTTTAAAATAGAACTAAAAGATGATACTCTTAAAATTTTATTTCCTAATCTATTTCTTTTAGATATCATCTACTAATGCTTCATCTTATTTCATGCACCTTTCCCTACTATCCATTAACCTAGTGAAGTTATTTCATAGCATGCACTAAATTAATAGGCAATGTTTATTTTATTTTGATACTACACTTGATCTTAGCCAAAAAGCTGAGAAGCAATGTTTTAATATAATATAAATATGCTTTTCATCCCAAGTATTGTAATATATTTATTTTTGTATTCCTATATAAAGTTGTTTTTCCTGACATTAACAGTGGCATTTTTAATGTTTTCTATGTAGTTATTTTTATATTTCTCTTCTAAATACAGCAATAGATCTGTCAAACTTGTAAAAAATTTTCTCAGTATATATTATAATATATAAATTGCACTTTAACATGTTGTATGTTGTCATCTGTCCTCTAGAACTTCAGTATTAATCTTTCTTGGATTATTCCCTCTTGTGTTGTGTGTATGACCTGCTGTCTCAGGTCAAGGAAACATCTCAGACTTGGAAATGGGCAAAATATTACAGAGTGTCTTTTTTAATGAAGTGCTAGGTGCTATCAAACAAACCCTTTATGGATTACAGAGCTATAGATTTCTTTTGAGGATCTTTTTGTCGACTAAACTACTTTATAATTTTGTAGAGTTCTGTAGAAAGCCAGATAGTGCTTCAAATTATCTGTTCTAAGCAAAGCACAAATTTGTCCAGGAGAGAGAGATAAAGTTGATTTCTGCTTTGAAAAAAAATGATGTCAAATACTACTTTATATTGCTTGTTGGGTTAAAATTTTGCATATTATGCACGTAACATTTTGCAAATATATACATATTTATATATATACATACATATATTCAAAATTTCCTTTGAACTGGTTTTAAGTTTAATTAAAACAGTAAAACCTCTGACATAGTCATAAAAGTCGTAGTTTTATTTATTTCATTTAGTACCCATTTGAAAATGTTTTGTAATAATTTGTAATTAGAATAATAACTACACAGAATTTTAGGTGACAAGCCATTTTCTTTGAAGACATTATTTCACTGATTTCTAGAAAATTGGAAATTATCTATCTTTCTATTTATATGCCTTCATAATCTCATTCTCTCTCTCTCTCTCTCTCTCTCTCTCTCCCTCTCCCCTTCCCTCCCTCCTCTCTGGTCTTTTATATTCTTCTTTTCATTCTCAGTGTAAAATTTCAGAACCTATTGGGTACATAGTATTTCTTTCAGCTTAGAAATCCAGATATTCTGGGAAATATTTCTTTGTTTATTTAGATGGTCGTTATAAGTACAAGCATTAACATGTTTTTAGTTTATAAAATTTCTTTGAACATATTTTTAACTTTCTGGAACTATTTTTTACCCCACATTTTCCTTTATGGAGTGTCCTGTTATGGTAGAAATATACTACATACAATTATGACTAGAATGGTAATTGAGTGGAAAAAAAAAAGTAGGTTCAAAGACTAAGTATGCCAAAAGATAGTTTGTAATTTGGGGGATATGTTAAAATACTCATTTGCTGGAAGAAAAGTGGTAAGAAATGGGGATTATGGGTTATCTTCCCTCTTATGTTATTATCCCTATGGTTTCTTTTTTTTTTTTTTTTTTTTTTTTTGCGGTACTGGGGATTGAGCTCAGAGGCATTCTACCTCCGAGCTACACCCCCAGCCCTATTTTTTATTCTTTATTTTGAAACCGAGTCTCACTAAGTTGCGGAGTGCCTCACTAGGTAGCTGAGGCTGGCCTTGAACCCGGATCCTCCGGTCTCAGCCTCCCGAAGAATGCTGGGATTACAAGCGTGCGCCACCACGCCCGGCTTCCCTATGGTTTCTTAGTTGACTTACTCTGTTACCATTTCTTTCTTTAACACAAATTCTTTTTATGCTGTTTTTCCTTCTTTAAAACTTAGTGTTGAACATTTATTCTCTGCTTTTCCAAACTCAGATTTCTTCCTGGTATGCATTCCACCTTCCAAAAAATGTTTTCTATTTGAAAGCAAACTTTGATCACTGTCCCTCCCACATCCTGTACAAGTCCCATTTTCTGAGTACAGACATTTACTGACTACTCTGGGCACTTAAGCTAGTTTTGTGCGTCACTAATGATATGATCAGGCAAACTACTTTAACTCCCCAGGCTCATTTTCAACGTGGAATGTGGATAGTAATTCTCATCTTACAAGATTGTAGGTAGTATTATAAGAGATAATGGCATTACATTAACACATGAACAAAATCATGGATTTTGCAAACTGAATAGCAAAAGATGAGAATAGTCTATTGGATTTACAGAATCATCACTTTAATGAATACATGGAGTCCAAAACAAAAGCATATTTTGAAACATATTTAGAAAATTAGGGTTCAGTTAGCACAGAGTGCTAAGATTACAGAAGTTATTTCTGTCCACTGAAATATCTGAACACCAATGGCAGGGACTCAATATGCAAAGGTCATCAAGACCCTCAGAAATGATCTTGCTTAAGCTCTCCTTTCATTAAAATTATATTCTGTGTTGTGCGACTTAGCAACTAATAATAGTTGTTTGCATATTTCTCTAAGTATAATGGCATGTCAATCTCATATTTTTAAATTCTTTAAAGACAAGAGCCAAATTTTAAATTTTTAATCCCTGAGAGTGCTTTGCAGAATATTAGCTAAGCACATGTAGCTAAATTTTGTTTATTAGTTAGTATATGACATTCATCTGAAATCAATGAAATAATCTATTATCCTTCCTTCCTTATAAGGGCAGGTGAAAGTTTATTCTGGACTCCAAGGTATGGACATATGAAATAGGGTAAGATCAATATGGCTTTAATGAAAAAAAAAGTTGAGAATCATTCTGCTTATAGGAAGGTCCTCTGTTTTCCTTGGAATGGAACAGAAAAGGGGTATTATTGTCTTCTTCGAAGCCAGAGTGATGGAAGCAATGATAGCCTCCAGCTATCATTGTCCAGCAGAAGGATGAGCTCCTGAGCATCATCGGCAGCAGTGTTAGCATGAGAGCACTGAAGAGCCCTGGGAGAGAGTGTGGGGCCTGTGCTTGCTCAGCATTCCCCATCTGAGGGACTCAGCATTCCCTCATCGGAAAAGTGTTGAAGCCATGTGGAGAGAGCCAACAGTTTCTGGCAATGAAACTGAAGCAGTCCAATGACTTTACTATGTGGAATATAGCTATAGCTATCTATTTTATTCATCATGAAGAAATTAATAAATATATATTTTCATCCTGATGTATTCCTCAAATTATAATAATAGGGGTATGTTTGTCAGAATCTATTCTTAAGTATGATTTTTAAAAACTGCCCAATATTCTATTCAGTAGATGTTTCATAATTATTTAATCATTTTCTCATATAGGGCATTTATATTACTATCAAGTTATCATAAAACAAGCTTTTTTTGAAAAATAAGCTATACCTAGGTTATTGATTATGTTATCAGATAAAGTTTTTGTAAATCTATGAGTTTCAATATATGCACATAATATTACACACACATACACACATATGTATATCTCAAATGGTTTTATCTAAAAAACTAGATTATTTCAATTCTCTTTTCTCAACCATTTATGGGAATACCTGTTTCTTTGTAAGTTCATCAGTAATATCAGCTCTTCCTAAGTATTATGAACTAAATTCTGTCCTTCTAAAATTCATATGTTGAAACCTTTATTCCCAATGTGACTGTATTTGGACACAGAGCTTTTAGAATATAACTAAAATTAAACAAGACAATAAGAGTACAAACCTCATCTGACAGGTTTAGTGGCTTTACAAGAAGTGAAAGAAAGAGATCTCCCTTTCTCTCTCTACCATGTAAGAACACAGAAGCTCCTGTCTAAATGCCAAGAAAAGCTGGGCATGGAGGCATACATCTGTAATTCCAATACTTGGGAGGCTGAGACAGGAGGATCATAGATTCTAGGTCATCCTCACCAGGAGGATCTCTGGAGACCCCTGACTTTGGGATATAAACAGAAGTAAGAAGAAATAACTAAAAGGACCCTGAGACATCATGAAAACCATGAAATTCAAGTTAAGGAACTCAGCATCACCCTAGGAAATCTGGAGAATTATTCTGAATCATTTATGTTTTTTTTCTAGCAGAAGCAGGCTAGTCAAAAATTCCCAAATAGCTTATGTATATTAATGGCTCTGCGATATTCTATATGCTTTTGCTTCTATTGTATTTTATATTTTTATCTGCCTCTTTTTTCCATCCAATCATTAAATCACCTTCAAATGACAGCTTTTTTTTTTTTTTTTTTTTGAAACAGGGTCTTCTAAGTTGCTAAGGTCAGCCTACAACCTGTGATCCTCCTGTCTCAGACTCCCAAGTATTGGTATTTCAGACAGGTGCCAACATGCACAATTTCATTTCTATAACTTATAAAAAACTCTCTGGAAGAATCTTTTCTTTCTATTTTGTTTCATTATCTGGTTTTTCATTTATTTATCTACTTATCTATCAATCTATCATTTCCACTATAAATTATACTGTTTTTAGACACAAAGTTGTTTTATATCTTCTTATATTTATAAAATGACTAAAACATTCAATTATTCCAGATTTAGAATAATGACAAACTCTAATTCAAATATTAAGGTTCCTGAGACATCATGAAAAACCATGAAATTCAACTTAACGAACTCAGCATTCACCCTAGGAGCTCTGGAGAATTATTCCCAAGTATTCAGATTTGTACATATTTTAGAATTTTAGAAACTAAATTCAGTTAGTTTCTAATACAATTACAGTCACTTAACGTTGATGAATAGAATAGCTGGAATTAGAGGAGAGGGAGGGCAAGATCAGTTAGAAATTAAAAAGATGAGTCTAGGTAAGAGTTAATGAAAATGTAAACTAAGCAGTTGCAAAAAATAATGGAAATGCCACAGCAATGTTCTAAGTTGAAGAAAAGGACACTGGGACAAATTAATTATTTGAGAAAGAGGATTAGTATGACCCAGTCAAGAATGTTTCATGCTCCGATGACTCCATTATTTTATAAATGTCATACTTTTTGAAAAGGAAGCTCTTTCTTTTCCATGTCCCTTTATGCTAACAAACTTAAGATCCTGTTCGGAGGTCTTCTAAGACCACTTAGCTCAAGTGCAGAGGAATCTTGACATTTCAAGTTGGTTTTCTGTCAGGCATACATGTACTTCCTTAGCATGTTTTTCCCACCATAACATAGCACTTACCATTACACATCTGATAATTGTCAAATTATCCCCTGAAGCAACATCAAATTACATTTGGTTTTTGATTCCTTCATTATGCTTTGGCTCAAGGAATAAAATAATGGAGCAAAACAAGATAGACTAACATGTGAAAATAATTGAGCATATGAGAGCATAATGGTCCAATTAAGATAAGTAATTTATGAGAAAGAAGTAATCTGATGAAAATTTTTTCAGTTTCATTTTATTGACTTTGACATTATAATAATATGCGAGACACAAATATCCAGTTATGATGTTGAACTTGAAATAAGTAAGCATTCACATAGCACTAAAAAAGGTATAGGTTTTCAGATGGATGGTAGTGACTGGAGACTATATTATAAGATGAAGTAATATTGAGATGACAGTTGAAATAGAGAATGCGATTACCACAGATAAGTAGGGAGAGAAGAGTGGATAATCAAGTATAGAACTTTGATCTAGACCTAAACTGAGAATTTAAAGATAGGAATGTATTACTTATAGTAATGGAATTTAGAGAAAAACTAGAGAATCTGAATCAAACAACAACAAGAAAGTTGAGATGAAGTATTCTGGGGATTGGGAAGTGGTTTAAAAATTTATAGAACAAAGTTATCTGAAAAAAAACACACTAGATTAATAATTTAATGAACAGTGATAATTTTTTAAATGACTAGTATTTAATATAGCAAAAAACTATTTTCTCTTTTCAGTCAACAGTCAAACACACTAAACCAATTGCGCCATAGAGACAAGGCTACTATTTTTCTCTTTTGATAAATGTTTAAAATAAAATTGTTTCATTAGAAACCAACATAATCATATAACAGAAAATATGGAATAAAAGAAAATGGAAATATATACCCTGGGCCCCGTAACTCCAATACCAGTATATTTAATTCTTTCTTGCCCCATTTATTTGATTCTTTCAGTTCTCGTAGTCACTTTGTCAATCAAAACATATTGTGGTAGCGGACCCTATTGAGATCCCTCAGTGATTTCCAACTCCTGGTGTTTACACCACTGTGTAATCAACTCTCCTTGAATGTGCATAGGATCCACGGCTTTCTTAAAACCAAATGCATATAGCACAATTGAAGAACATTACTCTCATGATTCAGTTATATAACAAAGGAACTTGATGTCAGTGATATAAGGATGTTCTTATACAATATTTATTTTAACATGCTGAAATTGGAAACTTTCCTTGAAACCATGTTGAAAAACCCACAATGCAAGAATCCATGAGTATCCTCTGAGAACTATGGAGAGCCTATGGGTCCAGAGGGCTTCCTCCAGATAATAGCCAACAAAAGCCAAGGCCGTCAGTCATACAGAAGTAAGAAATAAACTGCCATCATCCAGAATGAGCTTGGAAGTGGATTCTTCCCTGTTTGAACCACAATATGAGGATTCACTCTGGATTTTACCTTGATGGCAGTCATTAAATACCCAGAGCTAAGGTCCCACTAGGCTGTGCCTAGGCTCCTGACCCTGGGCATCCATGGGCAAGGGAAAAAAGTTCCATGATACATATACTTAAAGGGACAGTAAAAGTTATAATGCACCCAACAAGTACCATGAATTTATTGTCTGTGTATGTAACTTTAAATTATATCAAAGTTTTCCATAGTATTAATTCACAACATATAGAAATAAGAGAGGATAAATATATTAGAATGAGCACATTTCCTTCAATTTTTAATAATGTTTTAAACTATCATTTGTTTCTTATTGATATCTAACTCACTTTCCTACCAATAGCTAACGCTTCATTGTGTAAGTTCATTAAATGAAATTATCTAAAACCATTGTGTAATTTGGAACACACCCTTATTAAACTGGTGAACAAGATCAGTGGAAGTATAAATATCTGAATGTGTTTAAATTAAATTTAGCTTCTGCAGAAAAATCTGAAATTTCAAGTAAGCTATTAGAAGTACATTTTGAGAAAAAGAGCAAAAAGTTCTCATCATACTTTCAAATCTAATTAGTTATATTAGTAGAAATGAAGTTAGAAATTAATGTAAAATGGTAAATATGTAACAGTTTCCCATTTGCAAAACAAAAATGAGAGGAAGATGTTTGTTGGTAGAAACTGTGTTATTTTATAAAGTCTTTAAGTGCAAAGACTAATTTTGAAGCATTTTTCAACATCACAATGCTTTATTCTTTTCATAATTTTACTAAAATTGTATAGCTGTCATAAAGTCATGGTCTATGAACCACAACTATTACTGTAGTAATATGCTTGAAGAGTACATTGTAATCTTCTTGCCATTAGCAATTATGTGATAGCTGGTATTTTTTCACAGGTACATTACTCATTTTTTTTTTTTTTTAGATTTTAGAATTCCTAAGACTATCTGAAAAG
Source organism: Graphiurus murinus (assembly GCA_004027655.1). Classification (NCBI taxonomy): domain Eukaryota; kingdom Metazoa; phylum Chordata; class Mammalia; order Rodentia; family Gliridae; genus Graphiurus; species Graphiurus murinus. Next base: position 12,848 of record PVLC010004492.1, read on the forward strand.
ACATGATATTGCTAACTCTGATGCTTGATTTTATGATCAATCAAATCTTTGACTTAATATATAAATGCATAAATAAATATACAAGTGTGCATGTACATACATACTACAGTACTCACACACAATGTTGTGTGTGTATGCATTATGTTTGCCAAATGTCTAACTCTAGCTAAAAACTTTAAGTTTAATATGTATGCTTAAGTAACTACTGAATATTTAGGTTGGTTTGCCACTTAGTTCTTAAATTTAGATTATTCAAAACTGAACTCATAACCTCTGACTTTTCTTAATTACCATGATTCTAAAATCTAACATGCCATACAAGCCTCACAAACTTTCAATGACTTCAGTGGTCATTATTTTGCTTATCATCAATATCCAACTTGATTTATATCTAAATATCTCTTATATCCATCGTTTTTGTATTTTTATTGATGCATTCTAGTCTCACATCATAATGTAATGCACACAGCACTTGGTCAACTTCCCCCAAGCTCCTCCTTACCCCCTCCTTCCCCAAACATGATATTGAGATTGGCCTTGGTACATTCACATAAATATATAATGTCGGTGGAAGTGTCTTCTTTATTAATTCTCCTTCCCCCACACCCTTCCCAAAACCACTTCCCTCACTCCACTGGAGTTTTGCCTCCATTTTCTAAAGTCCTTCTTATATCCTAAGTACTCCCTAGTTCGCATATAAGAGAAATCATACAATCCTTCACTTTTTGTGATTGACTAATCTCACTTAATATAATGTTCTCCATGTCCATTCATTTTCCTGAAAATGACAGAATTTGGTTCTTCTTTATTGCTGAGTATAATTCCATGCGTGTATATATATCCCATAATTTTATAATCCATCTGGAGATGGACACCTGGATTGGTTCCATAATTCTGCTGAATTATTAATATGAATTGTGCCGCTATAAACATGGACATGCATATATTACTATAGAATTGTGATTTCACTCCCTTTGGATACCCAGGAATGGTATAGCTGGATCATATGGTGAACACATTTTCATTTTTCTGAGGAATCTCCACACTGATCTCCATAGTGGCTGCACTAAAATTCAATCCCAACCACAGTGTAGAAGAGTTCCTATTTCCCCACATCCTTGCCAGCATTTATTGTTGTTTGACTTCTTAATGATTGCCATTCTGATTGAGGTTAGATGGAATCTCAGTGTAGTTTTAACTTGCATCTCCTTGATTGCTAATGCTATTGAGCATTTTTTCATGTAGGTATTGGCCGTTTGATTTCTTCTTTTATGAAATGTCTATTTAGATTAATTGCTCATTTCTTATTGGGTTGTTAATTTTTTGAGTAATTTGTATATTTTAGGTATTAATCTATCAGAGGACTCGCTGGCAAAGATCTTCTCCCATACTGTAGACTCTTTCTTTAGACTCGACAGTTTCCTCTGAGGAGCAAAAACTCCCTCATTACAATATTATTACTCTTATAAATTACGGAAACAGTCTTTTACTTAGAAGACTCTTCTTGCTCTCATTATTTCATAACACTCATCTGGCCACTGTTGGCCAAAATTCAAAACTGGTGAGAATAAGAACTTAAAATAGATTTATGTTGACCAATAAAATGTGAGATATAAATAATGTATACCACCTCAGGTGTCTGACTAGCTTCATATTAAAGCAGAAACAAGTTTCAGTGGTCAATACATGGAGACAAATACACCCGGTTGAAAGGTAAGATGAGCAGTTGAGATGGCTAATGAAAGCATAAAATAACAGACATAAGTAAGTATAATTATAGTGTGATGTGTGACTCAAGAATTCTACTTAATCTTAATTACCTGAAGAATTGTAGCAAAGAAGGTAAAAAAAAATAATTGTTTCTTTTTTTATTATTTTTGTGGTACTGGGGGTTGAACTCAGAGGCATTCTACCTCTGAGCTATACCCCTAGCCCTATTTTTTATTCTTTATTTTGAAACAGGGTCTTACTAAGTTGCAGAGTGTCTCACTAGGTAGCTGAGGCTGGCCGCGAACCCAGATCCTCTGGTCTCAGCCTCCCAAATGCTGGAATTACAAGTGTGCACCACCATGCCCAGCTAGTATTCTGTTTCTTTTCAAAATACTTGATCTAAAGAAATGCATGAAAATAAAAAGGAAAATATTGATATGACTTTATATAATACAATATTTTTAAAAGCAATGGTCTCAAATAATAATATATACATAACCAAATTGGAATATAAACTCTATTTTTGTCTCTAAATGTTTTTTAGTCCTCTTTATACTAAATGTTTATATTGTTATTCAAATATATATATATATTATTCTCTTGAACTCTAATACAATTCTATAAGAAATCTAATATTTGCATTTTTGAGGTTATAAAATTGGGGTTCAAGATCACATAAACTATAAAAAATAAAGAAACCTGGATTTTGAACTATAGTTCTACCTGTGAACTTCAAATCACTTGCAATTATTATATAGACCAGCAGCTCTCAGCTGGAGTGACTTTGCTCTTCAGAAGACATTTGGCAATGTCTGGAGATATTTTGGATTGTCACAGTGGGGGGACAGGAATATTGCTACTAACATCTAGTGGGTTAGAGGCTAGAGACACAGTTAAATATCCTATATTGCACAGGATATAATGAACAATTATGTGACCTATGATGTCATTAGTGCTGGGGTTAAGTCAGGAAGAGATGTAATGTTGCCCTGTTACTACAATATGAGACTCCTAAATGTTTTATAACTTGAAGAATGAATAGGAAAATAGAAAAAGAGAATATATTGCTGAATTAGTAATAATAAGGCAAAGTAAAGATGCATGCCAGCAAAAGTTTCCCTATGACTCATCTATGATTAAAGTTTTATGATACAAATATATAAATGAGAGAAAATTACCTGAAAAATCTCTACCTTCTGAAGACAGAAAATTTGATTTCAATTATTTTAGAAAGAGAATTTACAAAGAAACTACAATTGAGAAGAAGTTTTATTTTGGGAAGTATCAGTATATATTTCCAATTCATAGACATTATAATCCTGGAAGCTCAATAAGAACAAAGCACTACATTTAAAAAGATGACAACAGCAGTGTGTTTTCATATAACTGCAGACAATTTTAATCTTTAATATCACACAATTTAAATATCTTTCTTATTACTAATCTACCTAAATGATCTTCTAAATCACTTCTACCCATATGTACAGCATGGGCCAGCAGGCTGCTTTGCCAGTCTCTGCTTATGATTTGGAAATTATTGGCACCTTAAAGGACTGATGGTCATTTTATAGTACATCAAAGAATTCCAGATTTTCATGTGTATTTCCTATTTGGAAAAATCCAAATTATATTTCCTTTTAGTGCTGTAAGTTAAACTTTTTTTCTTGAAAACCATCTGGAAACTTTTGATAGATATCTCTGCAGTGCCTGAGTGATAGCTTTTTCTGACATATCAGTTAATCAGCAATCTTCCAAAGCTTTCTAACTTCTCTGATGGTCTAAAGGGATTTGGCTGTTTTTATTTTCTAAATTAAATTTCTGAGGTTATGACAGAGAATATTTAGTATATGCAGTATTTTTTGTTTTAAGAATGAGTCATAGAATAAACTTTAGAATAATTTTTTGGAGACAATCAGGAATTCAAATATAATTGACACCTAGAGATGTAGCTCAGTGGTAGAATACTAGTCTAACAAGTATGAGAACCCAATTTCAATCTCCAGCATGGAGAATAAAATGTGTACATGTATATTTTATATAATATATAGCTAGAATTACATTTTGCTACCTCTATAAATAATTTGAGGATAATTAGAAAAAGGTAAATTTTCTGAGCCCTTCTCTTCTAGTTTATTTTTACACAAAAGTACACACACACACACACACACACACACACACACACACACACACACACGACACTAACGATAACCAGAGAGTCAACTTTGACATCTTAGCCTATAGATAGGCAGAGGTTATTTTACCTTGATCTCAATTTTTTTTTTTTTTTTTTTTTTTGCGGTACTGAAGATTGAACTCAGGGGCGTTCTACCTCCGAGCTACACCCCCAGCCCTATTTTTTATTCTTTATTTTTGAAACAGGGTCTCACTAAGTTGTGGAGTGCCTCACTAGGTAGCTGAGGCTGGTCGCGAACCCGGATCCTCTGGTCTCAGCCTCCCGAATGCTGGGATTACAAGCGTGCGCCACCACACCCGGCATGATCTCAATATTTTTAATAGCATTTTAAAATAATGTATCTAGAATTATAAAATAAAATAAGATTCCTACCGGGTATGGTGGCTCACGCTTGTAATCTCAGTACTTGGGAGGCTGAGACAGGAGGATCGCAGGTTCACGGCCAGCCTCAGCTACTTACTGAGGCCCTCCGCAACTTAGTGAGACCCTGTTTTAAAAATAAAGGATAAAAAAAAATAAGGCTGTCAGTGTAGCTCTGAGGTAGAATGCGCCTGGGTTCAATCCCTAGTACAATATATATTCCTTATCTTTCCTATCATTTTATTAAATTAGAATCATTTAAAAGTAATTTTGTTACTTAAAACTATTGATTACATAATCTTCAAATAAAATATATGGCTTAAATAAAAGATTTGATATGTGCTCAGAATTATTATTGTATGACACATATTCTTTTACTCCAAAATACCAAGTATTTCTACCGTAAAAGAAGCACATATCATTTAGAAAATAAAATAAGCCACCTAAAGTTTTACAATCTTGCTCCAAATACTGTAAATAATGAATCAACACTACATTGAAATAAAAACAAAGACATATTAAAATATTTCTACTGGCTCAAACAGTATTCTTTGGGAAATTAGAACTAGTCCTAGAATCATGTTGATAAGTTGACACAAGATTCACACATTTTCAAAATGTTCTTTTTGCTATTTTCATCCTATTGTTAAAAGCATTTAGATTTTTTAAAAATATATATTATGAGAATTAACACTGAAGCGTGAGATTGCTTTTCTTGGTTGCCACTAGTAACACTGTCAGTTACTATAGCATCAATCTGATAATTACATATTTTCAAGAGATTCTGGCAAATGGAAGGTGACTATTATTTAAATTACACATTTACAAGATTATTAAGGATTTACTTTAGATATATGTATGATTGACATATTTAGCACATGTAAAGAAATTTAAAACTATTAACTGATTAATAAAGTCTACACATAGGTGCTTTGAAGATGAATATATATCTAGTAATATATTATTAATTGACTGATTTTATCATCATATAATTAAGAATATCCTATCAATATTGTTGTCTTACTAAAAACATTGTCCCTTTCTAGACTTATTAATTTAGAAAATTAGACTTATATAACTAGTAACTACCTTAAAAGAAAGCTTCTGACTTATTGGTTTTAGTAACACAATTATTTAAATTGTATCTCTAATCAAATTTTAAATTATTAGCCAAACTTTGCTACATGCAGTAATTTATCATCTTTATTTTACTACTACCTTTTATATTTCCTTATAGGCAGAACATAAGAGAATTATTTGGGGAAAGGCAGTATAATATGATTAGGAGAAACCTTCCACACTGTCGAAGAAGTGCTTCTGCACCATCTTAAGTAATTTTCATCCTGTTGTTAAAATTGACAATTTCAATTATCTTTAGCCCATCCATGTGTTTGCATTAATCAAGTATGCTTTCCAACAGAGTCACTCAAAAGGTATGGACTGAGGAAAGATGGAAAATGGTCCATTTATTTGCATGTAAAATAATGAGAAGCATATGCTAACCCCTATCTTTTTTCAATCACTAATTATAGGGAAGAAGACTGAATTACGCGAACATTTTTTTCTCTCTTGATGGATGAGACTCATGGTCAATTTAGTAGTAATGGCTCTTCCAAGATTATGACAATGATGAACTAGTTCCAGAGTAGATCTGTATGGCAAGTACAAGTACCATCCAGATACAAGAGATGCAATGCCTTTTATAGCTGTCTACACTTTTGTCCAGATTATTTGGCATACACTTTGACATATGTCTTTAATTTGAGGTTGGTGATCGACTAAATCTCTTCCAACATTATTCTCTGCTTTCCCTCTACTAATATGGACTCAGCCTTGTGACTTGCTTTGTCCACTTGAATATTAGCAGAAGTAATATAAGCAGAGATTTGAAAACTACTTCCATCTTTGGTGCTCGTCTCTTGTGCATGTGCCATCACAATGAGAAAAGGCCAGGCAAGGTAAATAGTACAAAAGGGAGAGAGCAAGTAGGGCAGTGCTTAACCAATATCAGCCTTCTCCAGATGCATGAATGTGATTGGCTGAAATGAGCACAGCCTCTCAGAGGGTCCAATCAAATCTGCATACCCGCAGTTGACCTCCAGACTGAAAAAAAAATGTTGTTTTAGCCCATTGTTTTTTGAGATCTGTTCAGTAGCAATAGCAATGTGTATTTCTGTGTGTGTGTGTGTGTGTGTGTGTGTGTGTGTGTGTGGTGTATGGAGCACATGTGCCTGTTTATTTGCACTGACATATAGCTGGATATGATTTGAGATCTTATGGAATGGTGAACATAGGACTGGGATATAGCAAAATTTATATGTTAATGACCATAAAACCATGTTGTATATTTCATCCCAGATGCTATGGGTAAAAGGAAACGGGGTAGAGAGGGCAAGAAATGCTTGAAATAAGGAAGAAACAACCAGCAGGAATAGAGTTCTAGGCAATCTCACAGGCAGTACCTAATTTGCAATTATTTTTACCCTTATGAGAAGCCTATATTGTCACCCCAGCATCACTGGAGAAGATCTTTAGAACAATATGACTAAAAATGAAATCTTTTGGTGTTCATTTTTATGGAGTCATTGTATGTTTAAATAAAACGAGAATGTGGAACTACATGGAAAAGCTCAAATTGAACCTCTGCAATTTTATAATGTAGAGCTTTCTAAATCTCAGTATTATCACCCATGATATAAGACATAATTTTGCTAATATAGTTTTTGGGTTTTTTTTGTTTTGTTTTGTTTTTTGAGGTACTGGGGATTGAACTCAGGGGCATTCTACCTCCGAGCTATACCCCTAGCCCTATTTTTTATTCTTTATTTTTGAAACCGAGTCTCACTAAGTTGCGAGTGCCTCACTAGGTAGCTGAGGCTGGCCGGGAACCTGGGATTACAAGCGTGCGCCACCACGCCCGGCTCTAATATCATTTTTGTAAGAACCAATAATGTATGTGTAAAACCTTTCTCAATAAATAGTAGCCATTGCTCTTGTTATTCCTAAGACAGGGTCAGTTTCTACTCTGTAGTTGGTCCTCAATAAAAGATGATGATTATCATTATTACTTTTGTGTAACATAAACTATAGTAATTTGTAGAACTATAGAATAAAAATTAGGAAAGAAATAGCTATAACAATAACAAGGCTTCAAATATAGATTACATATTTGAGTGTAAATGGTGAATGATACAGAAGTCATGTTGAATGACAGCAAGACTTTTTCACAGTAGTATACTTGGTCTAATACTAAACAAAAACAGGCATGGTTATCTAGAAGTAAAAGTTATGTCACATTAGAAAACAACTCAGAGGTAACAGGGGGCCATAAAATAAGAACAAAAAGTGACAAAGTAATGAAAATATTCAACTTCTCATCTTAAATATCTATGGATTGTTTTCTCCAATAACATAGGAAAGTAGGAGGGACAAAACCATACTTTGAGAATGCTCACTTGTTACTTGTGTTATACTCTAACCATTATTTGTATTATCAGTTAGGTTGTATGTAGTCCACATTCATTTGTGGATTCGGCCTTATTTGAAGTTATATTCCTTTTAAAAACTGACAAAATAACAAAACTCCTCATTTATAAGTACAAAAAGAGGCAATACTCATAGTAGCTCAGCATTTACTTAACATTCATTATATGCTAGACACTGAGCAAAGAGTTTTACATATATTAATTAGTTTATTCCTCACAAAACTCTACATTTTGCATATGGGAAGATTGAAGTTTTCAAAGAATAAGTAATTTGTTTAATGCCACCAAACTCTTAAGTAGTGAAGCCAGGTTTTTTATCTAGTTTTTTTCTCTATAGCCTGTGTTCTTAAGTACCAGCCTTTGTAGTTTTTACCAAGATATTGGAGTATAAAAGGTGCCTACTTTGCTCTTCATTCTTGTGCCATTTTAGTTACTGTAAAAAAAAAATCACTTAAAAGGCTATAAACAAGGGTAATGCATGTATGCCCACAAAAAGTTGAAGGGGCAGAGGATCTCAGGTAACAATATGCCCCTGAGCAAATTATGCAGTATCGTCATGCCACTGATCATCTGTGTTTTGTTGGAACAATGTCCCTTCTATTATTATGCTTTTGCTTTTCTTTCTAAGAAGTTATTTTATTTAATGTACTATCTCTCTTTCTCTGGGTCCCATTTACTCTGGTTACAGAGATATAGTCCTTTCTTTGGGACTTTTTCATACATCTGATAATTTTTCCCATTGTGCTCCAAAGTAGCCTTGAAAAGCACACCTCCACCATCATAGTGAAAACATGCAGCTTAGCATCCACTAGAAGACACAGGATGAGGTTAGAGCTCTTCTAAAGCTCCATTTCTAGAGAACAGCCATTTGCAATGAATATTTGGTGACCCCCCCCCCCCCATTCACATGCTGAAATCTGAACCTCCATGGCTGGGGATGTAGCTCAGTAGCCCCATGGCAGGGCAGCACTTGCTAGCCCAGGATGCACAAGACCCTGGCTTCAATCCTCAGAACCTCCCTCCTCCAGCTTAGACAGACAGAAAGTACATATAAACTTGAAAATGGGTCAATTAAAATTGTTCAGCCTGAGCCGAGTGTGGTGACACATGCCTGTTACCCAGTACTTGGGAGGCTGAGAGAGGAAGCTTAAGGCTAGTGAACAGTAATTTAATGAAAACTAGTTTCAAAAATAAAGAGGGCTAGGGTCGTAGCTGAGAGGTAAAATAGATCTGGTTTAAATCCCTGGTAACATACACACAGGCACACACACACACACACACACACACACACACACACACACACACACAACCTATCCAGCCTGAGTAACAATAAAAAAGTGAAGATAAATTAACAGAAAATAAGAGACCTGTGGTTACGAAATACACATGATGAATGTCCCAGGATACTAGAGAGGGAAGAACCAAGAAAATAAAAATTCACAGCCTCAAACTTCCAAAATGGTGTAAAACAATGATCTATATATCCAAGAAGCTCAACAAACACCAAGTAGGAAGAACTTAAGGATCAACACATAGGAATATAAAAGGTCCAGTTTTTGAAAGCCAAAGACAGAGAAGACATTGAAATCAACAAGGGAAAAACAACTCTTCACATTAGATGTTCAGTGAGATTAGAAAATGGTTTCTCATCAGAATCTGAGATCAAAAAGGCAGCAGGATGACATATTCAAAGAATTTATTGTATATTGCCTTAATGATGTTGAAGTATATTCCTTCTATGTAGGGATCGCTCATGTTATGTGGCATTCGGCACTCACAAGCTCTTACCTTTCTTGGTGAAATCTGACCTAGGGAAGCTGGTAGGTGGGTCAAGGAAAAGCCTACCTCCTCCCCCCCCCCCCCCCCCGCAGCTACTGGTGAGGAGATCTGCTCCCATTGGATCCCCCTCCCCAGCTTCACCTCCCTATCTGACTTGCCCATATAATCTATTGTATGTTCCAATAAAGTTGAGTTCCTGCGGTGCCGCCTGACTGCTGACTGGACTCCCGGCCAGTGCTGGTTTTTGGGGGGGCTTCCCCAACCCCTCAGGGTGGTGGGCCCGGCCTCTACACTCTCCCTCTCACTCGGCCCCAAGGAGCGAAGCAGCTGGTCTGCTTTGCTCTACCCCATGTGGCGTGGGACACAACATCAGTTGCGTGGAACGCTACACTTCTATTCCAATTTTCTGCAGTGTTTTTAATATGAATGAGTATTGGATTTTGTCAAATGTTTTTTCAATGTCTATTGAGATGATCATGTGATTTTTATCCTTCGTTCAATTTATGTCGTGAATAACATGTATTGATTTATGTATGTTGAATCAGCCTTGCTTTCCTGGGATGAAACCACCTTGGTTTTCTTGATGTGGTTTTGAATGCTCATAGCTAATATTCTGCTTAGAATTTTTGCATCTATGTTCATCAGTGATATTGGTCTGTAATTTTCTTTTCTTGAGGTATCTTTATTTGGTTTTGGTATTAACATAATACTGGCCTCATAGAAGGAGTTTGGAAGAATTCTCTCTTTTGATTTTACTTGTCAAGTATTGGGTTTAGTTCATCTGTAAAGGATTTGTAGAATTCAGCTGGAAATCCATCTGGACCTAGGCTTTTCTTTGATGGCAGGCTTTTTATTGCTGTTTCTATCTCTTTGTTTGCTATTGGTCAGTTTAGGTTTTCTATATCCTCTTGGTTCAATTTTGGTAGGTTGTATGTCTCTAGAAATCTGTCAGTTTCTTCCATGTTCTCCAGTATATTGGAATATATATTTTCAAAATAGTTTCTGATGATCCTCTGAATTTCCCCACTGTCTGTGGTGATGTCACCTTTATGAGAAATACACACAATGGAATTCTACTCAGAAATAAAAAAGAACAAAATTATCTCATTTGCAAGAAAATGGAAGAACCTGGAGAACATTATGTTAAGTGAGATTAGCCAGTTTCAAAAAGTGAAGGGGCATATGTTTTCTCTAATATGTGCAAGCTAAGGAGTAAGTGGGATAAAAGAGAGACTGCAGATAATGGAGGAGAAACCTCTCTGGAGCCAGGGAGTTGGTCTAAGGTAAGAGGAAGAGAAAGATTGAAATTCCCTAATGGAAATACTACCATTGAAAATGTGTACATATGTGATTATATCAACATCAACCCCAGTACTCTATTGAAAAGGGGGGAAATGGGGAGGTCAGGGCACCAAGTGCTGTGTGCATGTATGTTACTTTCAACATGATTTACATTGTGATGTGAGACTATAATGCACCAATAAAAGCATAATAAAAAGGGGATTTAGGGCAAAAACAAAACAAAACCAACAACAACTACAGAACTACCAACCAGTAAAATTATCTCTGAAATATGAAAAAGAAATTAAGACATTCTCAGATTAACAAAAACAGATAATTCTTCACTAGTGGGCCTGCCCTTCAAGAACTACTAAAGGCAGTCCTTCAATCTGAAGTGAGAAGAAACAGTGTAAAACTTCTAAATGAAATAAATAAAATTACCATAACAAGATGAATGACAGTGTAAACACATTTTTCTTTATAACTCTTTTTATTACCTAATTTAAAAGAAGCTACATGAAGTAATAATTTAGGTGATGGTTTTAGGAAATGAGGCTTTAAATGGCATTATTGGTGCCCTCACACATGTGATTTGTGCTCTCATGAAAGAGGTCCCAGAGAGCTGCCTGGCCCCTTCCACTACGTGAGGCACAGTTAGGAGGCACCACCTGTGAATCAGACAACAGACTTTCAGCAGACAGTGAAACTCCTAGCACCTTTATCTTGGGCTTCCTAGCCCCCAGAACTATGAGAAATAAATGTCTGCCAGTTACAAGCTCCCCACTGCATAGCATTTTGTTATAGCAGCCAAATGGACTAAAACAAGGTAACTCTGTGTTTCTAGTTTTTCAGTGTACAAAGACTCAATCTGTATGACAATAAGAACACAAAGGAACTATGAAAGAATGTAACTATATAGAATTAAGGATTTTTTTATACTATTAAAATTAGTATTAATTTGAACTACATTGGTGTAAGATTCTAATTATAGTCCCCAGGGTAATCATTAAAAAACAACTAAGATATGTAATAAAAGAAATATTAACTATCCTAATTTGATCATTATATACTGTATACTTATATCAAATTATCACACCATACCCCATAAATATATATAATTAAATAATAATACACAAAATTTTTAAGAAGAAATGGCATGGGCATTAAAGTTATATATTTGAATGTATTTATTTGGTCAAGTGAGCAATAATTAGAGAAATAAAAACATTAAACGGATGGAAAAGATATAAAAAATCGCAAAATAGCCAATGTAAGACAGGTATGATGGTGCACACTTGTAAACTCAGTACTTGGGAGGCTGAGACTGGAGAATCTGGGTTCGTGGCCAGCCTCAGCTGCTTAGTGAGGCCCTCCACAACTTAGTGAAACCCTCTTTCAGAAAATAAAGAATAAAAAGTAGGACTGGGGACCTAGCCCTGTGGTAGAATGCCCCTGGGTTCAATCTTCAGTATCGCAATAAATAAATAAATTAGTATTAATTTGAACTACGTTGGTGTAAGATTCTAATTATAGTCCCCAGGGTAATCATTAAAAAACAACTAAGATATGTAATAAGAAATATTAACTATCCTAATTTAATCATTATATACTGTATACTTATATCAAATTATCACGCCATACCCCACATATATATATATATTCCAATGTAAATCTCTTAAAAACATTATATTAAAATGGATAAAACATTCCAGTCTAAAAGCAGATTTACAGATTGCATTAAATAACAACAACAATAAAATGATCCTACTTCAAATATATACACAGTTATCTCTCAGTCTCCACAGAGTATTGACTGCAGGACCACCTAAGGATACCAACATCTGGATGTGCACGCTACTCATATAAAATGGATTAGCATTTTCATATAACTATCATACATACTTCTATATACTTTAAATCATCTCTAAATTATTTATAATACCTAACCTCATAGAAATGCTATGTAAGTAGTAGTTTTGTTATCCTTTCTAGGGAATAATTGCAAGGAAAAAATGTTTGTACATGTTATGTACAGATGAAACCATTTTCCCAAATACTTTTGATCTTCCATTTGTTGAATATGGGATGCAAAATCTGTATATACAGAGGGACAATTGTAGGTTGGAACTAAGAGGATGAAAGAAAGACATTCTGTGCAAATGGTAATCAAGAGAGCTGAGTGGCTATACAAATATCAGACAATGCAGACTTTAGGACAAAAGCTTTATTAGCAACTATTAAGGAAAAAAATTAGAAGCATAAAATGCAAAAAACTTACATAACTAAAAACTGAAATGCTTGCTGAAGCACTAGATGTGAGGTGTTAAGAAAAAAAGGTTAAAGGATAATTCCTAGTTTTGGAGTCTGAGCACATTGTTGAATGGAGTGGAAAAATTGGGAAAGAAGAGGATTTGGGGAGAAGATTAAGGCTATAATGTCTAGAATTATTTCAGTGGAGATATCAATTAGGAGGTTATTTTAATAGTTTGTGCTACACTATGATGGGTAAATCTAAGACTTAGTGGATTGGTGTCAAAATATGGAAGTCAGAATCAGAGAAAGAAAAAAAAACATTTAAAAAAACAACTGATTTCAAACTCTATTACAAAGCCACAGTAATAAAAACAGCATGGTATTGGCACAAAAATAGACACATAGACCAATGGAGCAGAATAGAAGATTCAGAAACAGACCTACGTGCTTACAGACAACTGATTTTTGACAAAGGAGCCAAAAATATATACTGGAAAAAAGATAGCCTCTTTAACAAATGGTGTTGGCAAAACTGGTTAACCATATGCAGGAAAGTGGAAATGAACCCCACTTTCTCACCCTGCACAAGAGTCAACTCAAGGTGGATCAAAGACCTGGAAGTCAGGCCAGAGATCTTGCAGGTACTTGAAGAGTGCATAGGCCAAACATTACAACAGATAGGCATAGGTAAAAACTTTCTCAACAAGACCCCAAAAGCACAAACAACTCAAAGGAAGATCAATACATGGGATTGCATTAAACTGAAGAGCTTCTGTGCAGCAAAGGAAACTATCAAAAACCTCAACAGAGAGCCCACAGAGTGGGAGAAAATTTTTGTCAGCTATTCTTCTGATAGAGGACTAATACCTAGGATATACAGAGAATTCAAGAAAATCACTGCTAAGAAAACAAATAACCCAATCAAAAAATTGGCAAAGGTTCTGAATAGACACTTCACAAAAGAAGAAATACAAATGGCCAATAAATGTATGAGGAAATGATCCACATTGTTAGCAATCAGAGAGATGCAAATCAAAACTACCTTGAGATTTCACCTAACTCCAATTAGAATGGCAATCATAAAAAACATAAACAACAACAAATGCTGGCGAGGATGTGGAGAAGTGGGAACCCTAATACATTGTTGGTGGGATTGCAAATTAGTGCAAACACTTTGGAAAACAGTATGGAGGATCCTCAGATGAATGGGAATGAACCTACCATATGATCCAGCAATACCACTTCTGGGTATCTACCCAAAAGAATGGAAAACAAACTATCAGACTGACACATGTGTATCTATGTTGATAGTTGCACAATTCACAATTGCCAAACTATGGAACCAGCCAAGATGTCCATCGACAGATGAATGGATTACAAAACTATGGGATATGTACACAATGGAATTTTACTTAGCCATAAAGAAAAACAAAATCATGTTCTTTGCAGGGAAATAGATGCAACTGGAAAACATTATGTTAAGTGAGATTAGCCAGTCACAAAGAGTAAAAAAGCATATGGTCTCCCTAATATGCAGATGCTAGGGAGAAGATGGGGCATAAGAGGGACTCTAGATGAAAAAGGAGAAGCCCTAGATAAGCAAAGAAATTGACTTAACTGAAGGTGATGGAACAGGGGGAGGGGAGGCAGGGGGCACCCTAATGCACATGATGTACTTTCACAAATATATCAAAATCAATCACTAAACTGAACTTGAGAAGGAAGGAGGGCGAGGGAGTGAGATGGGAATTGGGGAAGGGATTAAATGAGAAATGTGCGCATATATGCCTTTGTCAGCTTGTACCCAACAAAGATGTATGATTACAATGCACCAATTAATAAAAAAAAAAGTGAAAAACAAAAACTACTGACAAAATTCCTGGCTAAGAAAAATCCACCCATCTTTATCATTTATATGTATAAAAGGGAAATGGAGTAATTAACAGTCTTCTTGGATGGTGAAATCCTTGAGGGAAAGCATTGTGAGTTATTCATTTCTATGTCTTTTGTGTCCAACATAGAACATATGAAATAGTAAGTTTCAAAAGTCAATGATGAATAATTTAAATAGAACACAAGGGTCTGAAGGCACAGATTCTATTGGGATTGCCAATACAGGAGCCTTCTTTGCATAATTTTTTATGTGATTTCACATGCAATTCAATGCAGTTGAAATGCTTTCTGATAACCTTTTAATTTTGTTCTACAGTAAAATTTATTTTAATCTGGATTTTTAAATATATAACTTTCATTCTGTGAGTAGAAGACTGGAATAATTCTATTCAATGGCTAAATTTATCATAACTAACACTCAGACTTTTTGTTTCCCCTACACTAGTATATACTAAGTGTAATCAACCTCAAAGACCTTTGGTTGTATTGATAATGTGAATATTTCTCCTCCATGCTCCTTAAAATATATGGTACACAGAAGATTTATGAGAATTTGGGGGAGGTATTATAGAAATAATATGAAGTACTATTTTCTGCTGCAGTGCCATGTTTAATGAAAGGATGGTAGAGCACATAAAAGCAAATATACCTTTAAGAAAGAAAAATGATTTTAAATTAATTAGAATATGTGTTAAGAACAGGGAAGTTCACTTGAGGTTTTTAACTTCTTTTGGGGACATAAAAATATGTGTGCTTGAAAAATTCTTTTCAACTTGCTAGTTAGTACATTGTTTTGATCTACAAATAAAAGCTGAAAAGAAAACCTCAAGTCAAGTCTGATTTCCCCCAGAATAATCAGATATCATTCATACTCTGGAAAATAATACCCACATAAAATATCCAAAAAGATGGAGCTGAGGTGACTTTTATTTTTGTTACCTTTTAAAGTACATGCCCAGACAAATGTAGTAGGTTATCAAAAATAGGACCTGTAAGTATGTTAGAACTCCTGGGAAAGGAAGAACTTGGAACAATTAGTTGTTTCTTATCCCAAGATTTCTGTAATGGAGACTGGTATTCTGATTTTTTTAAGTTATATAATACCAAGGTGAAAATTGCTGTTCTGAATGCATGCAATTAAATTTCAACTGGATTCTTTCAAGTGGGGCAGTAGTTCACATTTATTAACTATTTGCCATGTACCGGGCAGTACTACATTTTGCTACACTTAATTCACGGATCCTAGATTAATGAATTTTATCATCCCTATTTCACAGATGTAGAAAATGAGGCCATGTTTGTGTGTATTTGTGTGTGTGTGTGTATACACACATATAATTTTTGTGCATGGCCACACAGTTCATAAGATAAGAATAGAATTCTTATATATCTGTCTGACTGAAAAACATACCTGACATTATCTTAAAATATTTTAACCCTAATTGTTGGACTATTGTGTTAGTCACAAGAGCTATTTCAAATTGTATCCACTATTTTCCAGATCCTCAACATCTCCTTCATGTCACTCTGGGAAGAATATTTTTCACTTAGACCAAGATAAAGTCCTTTTCTCAACTTCCTTCTACATACATTACCTGGCACTTCTGAGCACTGTCATTCTAGGTTTTCCTAGTCCAATTTATCTGCCTCTCACTTATGTGAGCTCTCCTTAAAGTTAACAGTGACTTTGTGGTCAATCATTGTTCAGCTTCTGTTTTCATTTGGGTTCTCCAAGGAGGAGACCCTGGGGCATATTTTAATTTAGGAGCACAAGACGGAAACAGTAATGATAAAAGGGAAAACAAGTTAATAAAACTTTTGTTATCAATGAAGTTTCTTCTGAGAGTAACCTGAGGGTTCAACATGCCGGGGAACTGGCATAGCTAGTGTAGATAGTGTGTCTCAGAGTTATCAGCCATAAGGCACAATAGAGCTGCAGTATTTGTATACCAGGTCTCATCAAGAATAGGGTGAGAACTACTGGGCTTAGAGAGAAATTCTCTAACACTACTAGCCTGTGGTGTGAGCAAGCACTGCTGGTGACCAGAGAAAGCTCTCAGGCTATGCAGGTGCTGGATGTTGGAATGTGCGCAGCGAGGCACAACTCTGAACAGTGGCAGGAGATGTGGGTGCATCACTGACAATATATGTCATATGTGGCTCAAAATATTCATGATGTTTGCCACTGATGATTTTTTTCTCTTCTGAAAACTCTGGGTTTTTCCTTTCTACTTCTCTACTTTAGTTTTGCGTTTAGATTCTTTTCCTCCTATCAATAAATGTAAATATTTCTTGAGATTCTTTCCATGATTCTTATTTCAGCTATTACCCTTGGTAACCTTATTGTTTCTTTAAATCAATACAGATGACCCTACATCCATATTCAATTCCAGCCTTTTTACTTTTCCTGTGACAAATGATATCTTACATTTTAAATTGTCCCTAAGGCTCTCCATCTATATTTGACATTTTAGGATGCTCAAATTTGAGCCAATAATCTTTCTTAGAGAAACTTCACATTTGAAATACTACTTATATGGTCTATCAAGTTGAATTGTCAGAAACTTTTTAATCATCTTTAACACTTCTATTTAATTGATGTAACAATCGATCAGCAATCTTGGCTTGTAAATTCTTCCTACAAAAAAAAAAAATCTCTTTTTTATTTCTTCCCCTTCAATGTCCTGTTATCACTTTCATTCAGAACCAAAGATTTCATTTTCCTTGACCTGAGCCTTTTCAATAGCCTCCACAATCTCCTTCTAAAAATTTCCCCATGTCAGCTGCTGGAAAATAGAGTTTTTGAAAGTGCAGTTTCAATCCAGTCATTTTTCCACCCAAAAGTCCAAGAGGCTTTTTATTGCTTATAGAGAATTGCTGTAATTGAAAGAACATGAGCTCTAGGTCAAAGAGAACTGGGCTAAATTTCTGTCCCACTACTTACCAACAGTGTGTCATTGATAGAACTACTGAACTTTGTAGGCTTCAATTTCTCTATTTATAAACCAAGAAGAATCATATCTATTAATCATGATATCACACTAAATAAGGTTATATATGATACAACCTATAAGTCATACAGCTTTATATCTGGAATTGCACTGAATAAGTATATCTTCCTTCTCTTTTCAAGATTCTTAATATGGAATTAATGGTCCTACAGAACTTATAACACAAAATTTACTGCATAAATGAAAACAGATTAAAAATATACAGATGAATTTTACAATTATAGAAAAAAGATTACTAGACAAAAAGTAGTGAAGAAACTACAGCAATGATTTGATGGCTTGCAAAACATATTTTAGAAGAAATCTATATCAAAAATAAAATGAATTTTAAAAATATGAAATAATAATACATGTGCTATGTATAGCAGACAAGAATGCATTCACAAAAGCCCTTTACAAATTAAGAAAATACAAACACTGCAAAAGTAAAATGTATAAGGAACCTGAATTAGTAACACATAGTATGTGTTCAATAGACATAAAAACATAAGTGTTTAGGCTCAGTACCAACTAAAATAATAAAACTTAAAATACCTTGTTAGCAAGGTATTTAATTTCCTCTTCTATTCATTTATAATCTTTCTCATTGTAACCTCAACTCATTGGTCCTAAGTCAGTCCCTGCATCTGCATGAAAAAGACAAATACTTAGCTCAAACATCTCCTATTAGTTGAGGAAATTTATTATTTTATTATTATATATTCCCTACCTAACAATGGCTATTGACTTCAATGACCACTTACATTACTTCATTTGAAGTCCATTTGTAATTTCAGCATTCAGAAATGCCATAGACTTTCAGAAAATGTTTGACTGCACTGCCCAGGGTTGAACATAAATACCCTTGGTATAATGTGAGCAGAACTGGATAGACACGTATTTTAGATCAGTGGTTTTCAATTAGGGTTTTCAATTTCATTGTCCCCCAGAGAACATTTGTTAACATTAAAAGCTTGTAGTGACTTGGGGAAGGGTATTTTCTACTGGCAACTAGTGGGTAGAGACTAAGATGCTAGGAAAGATCTTGTGATGCATAGAAAAGCACTGTGCCTTATCAACAAAGAATCCTTGATCCAAAATTGCAATAGCACCAGGGGTAACATTTAGACTATGATTGAAGTAACATCATATTCGAAGAAATGAGAAACATTTTGTTTTTTATGTCAGTGTTTTTCTTTAGGGAAAGGATATTTGTACCCATGGATCTTATCAGTCTTTCAAAAATATTATTCTTTGAATATCTAAATGGTCATTAAGAAGTTTTTCTCTGGAAAAGTATTAGCTTCAGCAATAATTTTCTGTGTAAATGTTCCTCTTTTTATGAAAATGTTTGCATTCAGATAGAGAAATAATTTTTTTCATGGTCTCCCCTATATCACTATTCTATGCTTTTGTTTTCAGGCAGATATGAAAATTGATTTTATATTCAAGAGATGAACAATGCAACAGTTTAAAGTTAAGGAGGCTTGAATGGAAAAGTTTTTGGTGAACATTCTCAGAAAAAATTATTTTACCTGAAAATTACTTCAATTATTTGACTACTAGGAAAAGATATGATGTAAAGTGAGTAGAATAATGCACACATACCTTTGCATGCAATCTGCTCAAAGAATGAGAGTCACAGCATTAACCTAACATGTGCTGAGTTCTATTTGACTGGTTTGAGCAAGAAGTCATAATAATACTGAGAAGTACATAAATCTATTCAACAAAGATAATTCTGTGACAAAAACAAAATCTTCCATTGAACAAGCAATATATATAGTAAGACAGTTGTGTTCTTGATAGACTTTTAATATACAAAAAAATTTTTTTGTTTCTAAAAAGACAGACTGTGCACCACTATACCTGCCCACCTTAAAACCATGGGAAGGAGAAACAAAATCAGAAGCAGAATAAAACTGTTCTTGCTTGTTTTTCCTAGACAAGGTGAATGGTACTCTCCCTTCTTTAACAGCACTAGTTCGTGATATGGCAAAATGATAATAAAACAGAAAGATAACAAAAATGACAAACTCCAAGAAACTTGTGATGAAACATCTTGTGATAAAACTACTTGCTTTCTCTCCAGAGAAGAGGCAAGTCTTGATGATGGATAACTTGGAGTCCCAATGATAACATTGCAATTATTTGGTGCATTGTTGATTGACTTTCAAATCCAGGAGAAAAGTAGAGTGACTTGGAAGATACTTGAACTAATGCTGCATCCATGTAAGTTTTCATCATTATTTAATAATTGGCTTCATATTAGTCATAATGCAAATAATTGAGAATATTTGTTTTTGTTTGGGACTGAACTGTGTCCTCCTCCCAACTCATGTGTTGAAGCCCTAACTTCCAGAACATCAAAAAGTTATTATATTTGGAAATATGGTCTTTAAAGAAGTAACTAAGTTAAAATAAGACTATTAAGGGGCCCCTAAGTAAGTCCAGGTCCTTAAACAGTCTCCATGGGCTAGACCACTTTGACTCACCACTCAAATTGCGTCTACTTTGCTTCTGACACTTACGATTATCATGAGATTCTTATTATTTTAGACTCCTAACATCACCCTTGCTATCAGGGAGTCTACTCCTACCATTGGCCTTAGTCTGGAAATGATAAAAGCAACCCTCTCGCCCGCACATTATTCTTGCTTTAGTGGAAGAAATTTTCTACAAGTTCTTCCACCTTCCACGAAGGTGGCTCTAATGTGTTCTAGCTTCCTGTTATCCTTGCTTTGATGAATGATTTTTTTTTTTTTTTCATTCTTCTACTACCTGACACTATAGTCCTGGTAAGTAGACTTCATTTAATGTGAATCATTGGCTTCATTTTTTTTCTAATAATTGTGTGAGATTGCCATGGGTAATCTCTTCCACTTGTATCACCTCCCAAGTTATTCCAAGTAAAGGTTTTAGCAATTTCACCACTAAAGTATGGTAGGAGCTATCAACATCCTATCACTGATGGGGGTCTTCATTTCTAGCTTGGGTTCCATGTCTCTAATCCCATTTTTGAGCCTGATTTTCTGGATCATTGCTGGTACAAGTTGTCTTAGGTCAGGTTTTCTAGGAAGAAGACTGTGAGGTGAATATTTGTGCTTTGGAGATATTTTGAAGAGATTTTCCATCAGAATATTACAAATGATGAAATCACAACTTGGGAGAAGGAGTTGAACTATGATAAAATTTCACCAAAGGAAGTGATTGATCCCCTGAACAGCTCTGAAACTGAGATGACTCCTTAGAGTTATCTTGAGGAAAATGTATCAAACTATCTCATTTTAGCATCAATAAATTATTGAGTATACATTATCTATAAGAAATGGACATAAATGTGGGCAAGGCATCTCTATTAAATGAGGATAGTTCCTGAAGGTCTGAACTTTGGGGCCATGAAAAGAAAACATCTTTACATATCTTTACATTGGAGATATCAGTACTTCTGAACTAAATTATGTATGCAGCTGATCACAATATCCATATGTTACATAGTTTAAATTTCAAATAATATAATAAGTTATCTCAGAATCCCTAGAGTCTAGGATGGAACACAATACAGCTCTATCTTTTAATATATTTATGTAAATGTGGCAAATCATTATTTACTTAACAAATTACAATGACAGATGATACAGATGCCTTTGCTTTGACTTGAGAATTAAATTTAGTATAATGATTCATTTCACAAGAGTGACAGGAATTAAGAAAAAGTATTTTCTTAAAAGAGAAGAAAAATAAAGTTAAAGTTATTTATGGAGATATATATATATTATTTGATGTTTTAAATCTTTGACGTAATTTGTGTTAAGTAAGGATATAAATGCTATAACTTTTATTGACATTGGCATAAATGTTAACTATATTCTGTGAATCTTATAATATTTACTAATCATACTGCTAATGTAGCAGGCAATATGTTATGTTAACATTTGTATTAAACCAGTGGTTCTCAACTGGGGGGAATTTTGCTTTCCTACTCCCAAAGTGTTTTTAGTTGTCATGGTAGAAGAAAGGAGACAGTTACTGAAATCCAGAGGATAAAGGTCAGAGATACAACTAATATCTCACAATATATAATATGGCCCTCACACACCAAAGAATTGAAATGACAGTAATTCTGAGGTTAAAAAACTTTTTAATAAACCTCTGAAAAAGGCCTAACCATTCCTATTTTATAAATAAAGAGATAAAAGTCCAGAAAGGGATACTATTATAATTTGAAAAGTCATGAGGTTTGGCATAGTCAAATCTATAGTGACTATCTTGGTCCATGATTAAAGAGGTATGTGACATTACAAAAGTTATTTCACTATTTGGGCACATTCTTTACATTAGACAATAACATTTAAGATCATGGATATTTAATATTAAGAGCCAAGGTTGTTAGTTTTTATATTTTTGCTTAAAATGGTTAATTTTGTTATATTTCCTAGTCAGTATCAAAATGGACTATTTCCTTTAAACTGCAAGTATTATAGTCTAGAGACTAGATTTTTACTTATAGATGTATAATTAATGTTCATACATAATAGTGAACAAATACATAGCCTTTTATCTAAAGGTTTTATGATCCTGACTCAGAAGCATGTGCCTGTAATACCAGTACTTGGGAGGCTGAGACAGGAGGATGGTAAGTTTAAGGCCAGACTCAGCAACCTTGCAAGACCCAGTTTCGAAATAAAAAAATAAAAAAGGAGAGGATGTAGCTCTCCTTTGCTACTAGGCATTGAACCCAGGGGCAAATAAGCAAAAAAATAAATATTTTATGACTACCTCTCATAAATCCCATTCAAGTGGCCACATTTCTTGGTGGTTCTGTGTTCTGTAGAAATGGAAAACCATTTAAAGCATCTTCTTTGCCCACTAATTAAGTCTACCAGCAAAACCAGAATCAAACCAAATTAAAAAAAAAAACTCTATTAAAATAAGGTATTAAAAGAAAAGTATGCTATTACCTACATAGTAAAGATAACTTTAATGACTCAACTGTGGTTTGTACTATCAATTGAACATTTGATTCAAAAGTTGTATTCTTTGACTTCGGATATGTTAGTTTAATTGCCAGCTAATTTATAGTAGCAAGCCTACAGTGAATCTATAAACCATTTCTTATGCTTATCTTAACCTAGAAGGTACAACAAATGTAGATAATTTTTAAGTGTTTACATACTTTCATATCTATCATGTAATAGGCAGTTTTCAATATGTGATATGTGATATGGCATGACATGACATCGTATATGTTAAGTTATATACTGACTCTAATACAACTATTATTGCTGGGGTGAGTCCTCAGCTCAGGAACGCAGGATCTTTAGGGTCCTTGGCTAACATGACAGAAAAGAACTTCAGCACATGCCAGTCAGAGACATGGATAGAGGTTTATTTGGGAAAAGGGGGAGAAATACACATTCAATAGAGAATGTGGGTCACCTCAAGATGAGAAAGGACTTTTGAGAAGTTCAGGGCTCTCTTCTTATAGGGGAATTTCATGAGGGGTGGGCTAGAGGAGGTATGTGAGAATGATCTCAGCCGGTAGTCACAGAAGTGGAGGCAGTTTATGGTCGCCTGGTAGTCTGGTCAACTTTAGGGTGAATGATCTCAGTCCAGTAGTCCCGAGGCAATTCCTGGTGGTCTGGTCAACCTTAGGGTCCTCATTAGCTGATTTCCAGATAAGCCGCTGGAGAGTGTCCTAAATTACAGGTTTTTAAAAATATTGAACCTGTCTTGCTATCAATGCACAGGACAATTATAGTTTATTTTAGTTAACTCTAAGATCTATAAATTTCCCAGGAATTTGGGAGAGTTAGGCCTAGGAAAGAGAACTGGTTTGTGGAGTAGAGGCTAAAGCACTTTAGCTCCAGTTTTTTTTTTATATTAAAGTTATATTTTACTTTTCCTTCCTGTCTTTTGTGCTTGTCTTATCTTCCAGGACATCAAAAAGTAATAATTGTACAACCAGCAAACCCTGACCTTCCTATGTCTCCTTTGGATCGGTTAGGAAGAGTCTTCTCATGCCTGGCTAGGCAGGGACAATGACCCCGTATAAGCTTGAAGCAGCTATAGAAGTCACACCTTTGGCCCTCAGCACCCCTTAAGATTAAGGGATTGAAGTCTGGGGGCAGGGGATGATGCAGGATAGAAAAAATAAGTAGGTAATAAGAAGACAGATAGGAAAGTAAAGTAAAATATAACTTTAATATTAAAAAAAAAAAAAAAAAGCTGAAGTGCTTCAACCTCTACTCTGCAAACTAGTTCTCTTTCCCAGGCTTGACTCTCCCAAATTCCTGGGAAATCTGTATATCTTTTAGTTAGCTAAAAGAAAGTATAATTGCCCTGTGCATTGATAGCAAGACAGGTATAATATTAAAAAAAAAAAAGCAACTATAATTTAGGACTCTCTCCAGCTTATCTGTCAATGAGCTAACGAGGACCCCAATTAGCCTGAGGACCCTAGGTTGACCAGACCACTAGACCGCCAGGAAGTACCTCAGGACTACTGGACTGAGTTCATCCACTCTAATGCTGACCAGACCACCATAAACTACCTCCAGGACTGCTGGACAGAGATCATCCTTACATACCTCTTTTAGGCTACCCCTCAGGAAAATCCCCTATAAGAAGAGAGCCTTGCACTCCCCAAAATGCCTTCCTTGTCTTCAGGTGGCCTGCATTCTCTCTTGAATGTATATTTCTTCCCTTTTCCCCAAATGAACCTCTGTCCATGTCTCTGACTGATGCGTGCTAAAATTCTTTTCCATCATGTTAGCCATGGACCCTGTAGATCCTAAGTTCCTGAGCTGAGGATTCACCCCAACATTATCAGTAATATTTACATAAAAGTTATATATATTGAATTAAATATTTACAAAATTATGCTAATAAATACCATTTTTTTTGCAAACTAATAAACTAGTATAGAAGTTTATGAAATTGCTACAAGGTCTACCTAATTATAACTTCAGAACAAGAATTGAAACAGTGTGTTTTTAGCTTGAAAGTTTTTGTTCTGTATAGAATGTGATTCACATGCTAGATCTGTTCCCTTGATATCTGAGCCCTATCAGCTTCCTTTACACATAATCTTTCTAGTCACTTATCAGTATGCATAGCATTCCTGATACATAACACAAAACCTAATACATATAATACTTATTATTGGTAGAATTTTCAGGGAAAGAGATTGCAAGAGAAAAAAGGAGTTTGGACTACTTTGATTCTACTATCAAATACTCCAGGGCAGAGGTGATATGCAAAATTCCATTCTACCCAAAAGGTATAGTAAGAAAAGGATGACAAATAGCAAAATTATGTGCATAATGAGATATTGTTATGTTTCTAGGTAAAATTAGGAAAAATCAAAAATACTTTTCTGAGGCTACAAAGAGTGAATGTTAGTAACTAGGCAAAAAGTAAGTTAAATAATTACAGACTCATTTAGAATAAAATCTCAAAATCAACTTCCCTAAACTGGGAACTGTCAAACTAATGATTATTTGACAGACAAGCACCCAATTTAGTTTTGTGTGAACAGCACCTGAGCTGCAGTCAAGTGAAATTTAATAAGTCTATTTCAATTATTGTGAACTCCATAGGAGACCATTTCCATTTTTATGAAAGCAATTTATTGTTTATAAGGGAAAAATTATGTTATATTTTAAAGCAAAATTATGTTATATTTTAAAACAAAACTGCTTTTCATTTACTATATCTCAGTATCTGGTTATAAACATCAATATAGTGCTAACTTTAGAGGATGAAATATTTTAAAGAAGAAAAATATGAGTAGAATATAAACATTCTCAAAGCATTTATACCAAAATGAATATCCGTATGAAATGATTTTCCCCTTGACAAAATTTTGGTTTTTTAATTTAA
>PVLC010004492.1:38776-84681 GCA_004027655.1 Graphiurus murinus
GGTACTGGGGATTGAACTCAGGGGCATTCTACCTCCGAGCTACACCCCCAGCCCTATTTTTTATTCTTTATTTTGAAACCGAGTCTCACTAAGTTGCGGAGTGTCTCACTAGGTAGCTGAGGCTGGCCGCGAACCCGGATCCTCCGGTCTCAGCCTCCCGAATGCTGGGATTACAAGCGTGCGCCACCACGCCCGGCTCCATACATGTTTTTAAGGACTCTTCCAAAGTAAAATTTAAAGATCCTTCAAAGTAACATTTAAAGACCCTTCAAAATAACATTTATTCATTCAATTTGTAGGTGTTGAGCACCACTTCAACATTTCAATGCTATGTAGATGAACTTGATTCTCATCTCTACCACTTATTAGCATTGGATATTTGCAAATTACTTAACTGTCTTGAAGTGTTTTATATCTATTTATTATAAAATAAATATAGCACATAGATTTTTTGTGAGAATTAAATGAAAGCACATGGGAAAAAGTTAGAACAGCAAAGTCTACTTATTTACTAAAGACAAAATTCCCCAAAATTTTAGCTACCATATGCTGGACATTGTTTGCAATCCTAGGAATTCCCTTTTTTATTGGCGCATTGTAATCATACATCTTAATGAGGGAGAAGCTGGTAGAGGCATACATGCACATATCGCTCATTTAACCCTTCCCCAATTCCCACCCTCTTCCCCTGCCCCATCCTTCTCATGTCCAGATTAGTGATTGACTTTGATATGTCTGTGGATGTACATCATGTGCATTAGGGTGTTTCCCTCTCTCCAACTCCCATCACCTTTAGTTAGGTCACTTTCTTTGCTCATCTAATATTTCTCCTTCATCTAGAGTCCTTCCTATGACCCACTTTCTCCCTAGCTTCTGCATATTAGGGAGAGCATCCAATTTTTACTTTTTGTGATGGATTAATCTCACTTAGCATATGGTTTCCAGTTCCATCCATTTCCCTGAAAATGACATGAATTTGTTCTTTATGTCTGAATAAAATTCCATTGTATACAGATCCCATAGTTTTGTAATCTACTCATCTGTTGATGGATATCTTGGCTGGTTCCATAGTTTGGCAATTGTGACTTGTTCAGTTATAAACATAGATACACATTCATTAGTCTGGTAGTTTGGTTTCCATTTTTGGGGGTAGATACCCAGAAGTGGTATTGCAGGATCATAAGGTAGGTTCACCCATTCATCTGAGAATCCTCCATTTGTTGAAGAGGCTATTTTTTTCTAGTGTATGTTTTTGGCCTCTTTGTCAAAAATTAATTGGCTATAAGTGTGTGGATTTGTTTCTGAGTTTTCCATTTTGCTCCATTGGTCTATGTGTCTGTTTTTGTGCCAATACCATACTGTTTTTATTACTATGGTTTTATAGTATAGTTTGAAGTCAGGTATTGTGATGCCTCCTGCATGGTTCTTGTTGCTGAGAAATACTTCGGCTATTCTGGGATTTTTGTTGTTCCAAATTACTTTAATGACTGATTTTTCTATGCCTCTGAGGAATGACCTTGGTAATTCACTCTTATATTCAAGTATATGCCTTTTCAACAGTCTATGTGATAAAACTAGAAGTATTTGTGTATTACAGAGTAATATATGTGTCTGAAACCAAAGAATTTGTGTGACTGAGTTGAGAGCTGGGTTGTGAGCATCCTCCTGCCCCCCAAGAAATAGCATTTTTATGTGAAAGAATGAATGATTGCTCAATTATGGCTGTTTATAACTAAATATTTAAGCATATTTTCTCCTAAATGTATCAAGTGAGGTTTTCTCTTTGAAGGAAACAACTGAGAATGTTTATGAATTACAAAATCTGAGCTTTCAAAATATGAGACTTCTCTGACACTTATCTCTACCTCTGTGAGCATGATACTTTGCCAATACTTGAAGAGTTATCTGATAATATCAGTGGTAGTATTAATGAATGTACTGTTTAATATATAATATCATATGTCATTATTTGGAAGATGTGCATAACTCATATTTTCCAGTTAATAAATGCATAGATAAGATCTATTCATAGTGCAAGATAAAACATTGAATATTAATGCAACAGAGTATAAAAGTCCACCAATTTATAAAATTCTATACTACATCTACCACTGAGAATTACAAATAATCAAATCTTGGTATATTAGCAAAAAAGAATACCAACAATTATCTGAAAATACTATTACAAGTATTCTCTTTTCCAAGCACATTTCTGTGTGAGGACTATTTTTCATGTGAAAAACAATAACTTTTAATCAGTTGAATGTGAAATCATACCTATCTTCTATTAAGTCAAGCAATAAAGAGATATGAAAATCTGTAAATCAGTTCCTTTATTATCACTAAATATGTTTGTTTATTTAATAAATACAGTGACATCCCCCAAAACACATTATTTATGCTAGCATGTAACGGTTTTATTATTGATATTTTGTGAATAAGTACATATTTTAAAATTTACAAATAATCCATACCTTGTGTCCTTATTCAATTAATTTTATCTCTGTTTGCTAGACATGATATATTAGTTCTCTAAGCCTCAATTCATATTTTCCCCCTTGCCTGAAATCTCTCTCTCTCTTTTTTTTTTTTTTAATCTCTGCCTAAGAACTTCTACCAGTCCTCTAAGTTTGACTATACTGTAATTTACAAGGTGATTTCCTTATATACTTCTATATTGTACATTTAACAATTTTTTAGTGAGTACCCATTATTCTGTATTCAGTGGTAAAGCTAGAAACATGCTTAAAAGTCCTGCTCTAATGAAGTAGGAGACAGATGGTTAAAAATATATAAATATGTAAAATACATAATATATTCACCAGTGATAAGCTTTAAGGAGAAAAACCAAAGCAGAAAATAGGTACTGTGAGCTCCTTGAGGTGAGAGGGATGGGCACTTTTGTTGGGTTGCTGGAGAAGGTGACACTTGAGGAGCAACCTGAAGGAGGTGAGAGGGGAGTCACCCACAGGAGCAGCAGGCACCGAGGCTTAGCTCACCAATCCACCAGATAAGTTCAAAGAGCATCAAAAACCATTAGTGGAGGATAAAGAGGGTGAACTAGTTGGAGAATCACAGGGGATACAGTCAAAGTCTCCCAGGACTGTAGATCTTATAGAGATTGAGACTTTGACTCACTGAGCTAGGCTGACGACTGATGAATTTCAGCATAGTATCCACCTGTTGTGAAAGGATCAATGTGATGTCTGGAATGGCAAAGGCAGAAGCAGACATACAGTGAGGAACCTTGAGCAAGGCAGGCAGATCAAGATGGAAGTGGACAGGATCTTGAAGAGAGGGCAGTTCATGACTGCATTGTGAGGCAAACAAGGTATTTTGCAGGGTGTGGAATAAAGATTTAGACAAGGAATGGTTAAGTTTCCATATAAGGAGCTCCACATAATGAAATGGGAGAAATAAGGGGACAGAGCAGGATGATGGGGTGGGGGTGGTGGTATTGTGGGGTAGTGGGATCAATATCTGGGTACCGGGAGACAAAAATATCTCAGTTTTGAACCTAGGTTTGAAATATCTATTAGACGCTCAAGTTTCAGATATAAAAGAAACCACTGGCTACAGATTTACAGTTCAGAGAAGAGGTATGCTTTAGAAACAGCATTTGGGAATAGTTTGTATCTATACATTAGTAAGCTATGCGACGAGGTGAGATCACATAGGGAATAAACATGAATAGAAAATATAAAGACAAGAGGGAGGCCAAGGACCAAGCTCCAGAACATTTCACTTTTAATGTTGGAGGAGATGAGGGACCAGCAAAATAAATTAGAATAGTACTGCCTGAAACTTAAATTGATAACCAAGGAGCGTAGCATCCTAAAGGAAAACATTTTTTTAAAAAAATATATTTTAAAGATAAAAACTGCTGATGAGTCATGAACTATGATGAGTGAGAATTCATTTCTGGATTGAGTTACTCTGAGGTCATTGGTGACAGTGGTAATTGGAGTCTTGATGAAGTACTGAGGATGAAGACCTGAAGTGGATTCAAGGGGAAAAGGAAGCAGATAAAATGGAGAAAATTAGCATAGAAAAGCTCTTTATGGAAGTTTTTTTTTTCCCTGTAAGGACTGGCAGAGAAAAATTTGGCAGCATTTGCAAAGTGAAATGAGGTAAAGAGGCTTTTTAAAAATTGTTTAAGAAGGGAAAAATAATAGCAAGATTGTAAGCTATGCAAAAGAGCAAGATGGAAAAGAAAAATTAAATGTACAAGGTTGGTAATATAATAATTCACTGCAGAATTAGAGCCTAGTAAAAATGAGACATGAACATGAGAACAGATGAGACTCCTTCTTTATCAACCAGCCTAGGATGTCAGTAAAGGGTCAAATCACTTGGTTGGAAATTCCAGCTCTGCCACTTCTAGCAATGTGACTAAGGGAAGTTATTCATTTTATGTGTCTTACTTTCATCACTTCCAAAATAATAATAGTAATAATAATAATAATAATAATAATAATAAACCTTCAAAAAGTTGGTATAAGAACTAAATGAGTTAACATTTATAAAAGGCTTAGAAGAGCAAGTGCTTTACCATATTTATTAAATATTTCCAGACAAAAAAAGACATTTTAATGTACAAAAATAAATAAATTCCTACTAATATTCCTCATATCTCAACTTCTTTTGCTTACTTAGTTTGAATCACACTATTGATCATCACACTACTGTCTATATGCTGTCTCCTATAGAAGTAACACTTTGTAACAAAAACAGATGCTAGAATCCTGAGTTTCAAAGCAAGATTTAAAATCACGAACGTAGCACTGACCTGTTGCATGCTCAATTATATTATAAATGCAGACTCCTTGGCCATGAAAAGGAAGTAAAAATAAATTTATTCTCACGATTTTTGAAAAATAAATGAAATACATGAAACATACAAAGCACTGTTCCTGGTACCTGCAACCTAATATGTATTCAACCAAGAATGGCTGTTAATATATTATGCTGTCCTTTATGTGACAACATGTCTGCACTTTGATATAGTATGGGAAAAAGAGTAAAATCTAGAGATTAATCTTCTTTTGATTGCCTCTCCCATGCCTCTTATATTATCTATATTTCATGTTGAAAGATAAGAGTTAAAAAATACAATATTGACCAGAGAATGAAAGGATTTGGATCATAATGAGAGAACAGATAACTTAGTCCAACAATGATCATTCTCAATCATGGATCCTCTAACATTTTTGGCAACTAGATTGGCAGGCAGTCAAAAATAGTTATTGACAGCAAAATTTTAATACATATTTGGGAATTTTTAAATGTTTATGTGAATAAACATAAACATATACACATGAACAAAAATTTTGAAAAAAAAAGATTGAGTTAATACATGCAAATATGTAGAGATGATGAAATGTTAAGGAAAATAAAATAAAGAGCCTACAAGAGATAAACAAGTAGAAACAGAAGTAGTTGACAAAGAGGCACTCGAGTC
The DNA here is from genome assembly GCA_004027655.1 of Graphiurus murinus. Lineage (NCBI taxonomy): Eukaryota > Metazoa > Chordata > Mammalia > Rodentia > Gliridae > Graphiurus > Graphiurus murinus. The sequence continues at coordinate 44,238 of PVLC010004492.1, forward strand.
TTTTTTATGCAAATAATTACTACTGGACTGAGTCATTACACTAAAAAATACATCCAGTAATTGTACAGCTTCCTCCAGATATTCCCACAGCACAACCTGCATTCTTTCATATTAAGGCTTCCTCCATTTGACTAATTCTGGGCTATGTTGTTTGGAGAAGAAACCTTGACATTTGAATGAGAAGGACAGACAGTGTTCTTTATTGAACAAAGATATGAACTGAAAACAATCCTGCAATACTAGATAGAAGCTTCCCTACAATGGGAAAATTATATTCGATGTAATTAAAATTATTTTTTTGTGTATGTATGTGTGTAATACTAGGGATTAAACCAGGGGCATTCTACCTCTGAGCTACATCCAGCCTTTTTTTCTACCTTTTTATTTTTAAGTAGGGGGGTCCCTAAGCAACCATATTGGCCTCAAACCTGAAATCCTCCTGTTTCAGCCTCCTAAATAATGGTATTGCAAGCATGTACCACTGTGCCTGGCTTAAAAACTATTTTTAAAAAAACAAAAACATTTCTCTCTACATAGTAAACAACAAGAAAAGATAAAAATGATGTGAGGTTGTTATAAACAATGTTAAATTTGATCTTGTAGAAGAAAATGGACATCTACATAAAGATTTGTTTTTTAGCTATGTGATATTAAGCCAACTATGTGAATTCATTAAATATTATTGAATTTTGTAATCCACTCATCTGTTGATGGACACTTGGATTGGTTCCATAATTTGGCTATTGTGAGTTGTGCTGCTATGAAGATGAGTATGCATATATTACTGCAGTTCTCTGGTTTCAAACTCTTTGGAAAGATATCCAGGAGTCATATAGCCGGATCGTATGGTGGGTCCATTCTCAGTTTTCTAAGGAATCTACACACTGATCTCCATAGCAGCTGAACTAGTTTGCAATCCCACCAACAGTATAGAAGAGTTCTTATTTCTCCACCAATATTTATTCTCTTATCCTCACCAATATTTATTGTTATTTGACCTCTTTATGATTGCCATTCTGATTGGGGTTACATGGAATCTCACAGTGTAGTTTTGATTTGCATCTCCCTGATTGCTAACGATGTTGAACATTTTTTATGTACCTATTGGCCATTTGTTCCTCTTCTTTTGTGAAGTGTCTTTCATTTTAGTTGCCCACTTTTTGATTGGGTTATTTGTTTTTCTAGTGTAAAGTCTTTTAAGTTCTTTGTATATTGTAGATATTAGAATTCTACTCAGCAATAAAGAAGAATAAAATTATGTCATTTGCAAGAAAATGGAAGGAGCTGGAGAACATTATGTTAAATGAGATTAACCAGATACAGAAGTGAAGGGTCATATGTTTTCTCTAATATGTACAAGTTAGAGAGTAATTGGGATTAAGAGAGTATTGGGATTATGTAAGAAGGACTTCAGATCATGGAAGAGAAACTTCAGTGGACACAGGGAGGTCTAAGGGAAGCGGAGGAGGAAGTCTGAGGTTCATTAATGGAACTATTATCATCTACTATGTGTATAAATGTGAATATACCAATGTCAATCTCAATACTCTGTATTGGGATGGGAGAAATGGGGAGGTGGGGGGGGCACCAAGAGCTGTGTGCATATATGTCATTGTCAACATGATTTGCAATATGATGTGAGACTATAATGCACCCACAAAAGCATATTAAATAAAAAATTATTGAATATATCAGTAAAGTGATTATATCTATATCTTCCTTAATGAGATGTTATAGAGATTATGAATGACTGTAATGGGTCTATTACACTATTTGGTACAGATGAGAATCCATGGATATGCGTTGCTTTTATGGCCCAATATTTGAATACAATTCATATACAACAATGTGCTCTAGTTTGGTTGTTGATTATCCCCCATAGGCTTATGTGGTGAAGACCTGGTCTCTAGAGTGGCACTATTGGGAGGTGGTGAAAACTTTGAGAGGTGGAGACTGGTGGGAGGTCCTCAGGCCATTGAGGGAGTGTACCTGAAGGGGATTGTGGGACTCTGGTCTCACGCTTTTTCTCTTTGCTCCTCAGCTCATGTTATGGGTCATTTCTTACTCCATGTGCTCCCACCATGATGTATTGCATCACCACAGGCCCAAAACAATGGGGCCAATCAATCATGGCCTGGAGCCTCTAGAACTGTGAACCAAAATAAACTCTTTCTCTTTATAAGTTGAGTAGCTCAGGTATTTTGTTATAGTGATATAAATGACCAAAATAAAATCTCTTTATAAGTTGACTAGTTCAGGTATTTTGTTATAGTGATGTAAATGACAACCTGGAGACTTTTTGATTGTCAAGATTTGGTGAGTGCTTCTTAATTCTAATGGAGAGAGGCTAGCAGTGATACTAAGCACTCTATAATGTACAAGAAAGCCCCACACGTCCATATGTCAATTCTACTTAAGTTGAACAACCCTGGAATGTCTCTGGTAGCAGAGCAGACAATTCAGTATCACAGTAGCACTTGTATGGAGGTAAAAGAGTATCCAGCTGTTTGTCCTGAGCAAATGGATTCCATAGCAACATTTTGGGACTTGGGCTATGCCTTGCTTTTTGTGATTCCTGCTTGACTTTGACTCTCTAGAGTTTTTGTTTTTACTAATTTTGCCAACTACATGGAGTACTTGCCCAATGAATTCCTTAATCCTTACATTAATGATTTTTCAGAGTTAATCATCAAGAAAACTTGATTAGTAGAGATAGTCTGTCAATATCATTTATCACTATGGGAAAATCAAACATTCTTCTTAAAAATATCAATATTTTCCATTTATTCAGTGTGTCTAATTGCTATAAGAATATACATGTTACATTCAATTTATTTCCTAATGCCACTTTGGGAAATAAGCATTAATGTCTCTATTTGAAAGAATGATGAAACTAAAACCAACCTTAAGTCGCTGAACTAATAAATATCAAACTTAAAGTTTCAAATCCAGGTCTTTTCAAACTCAAAAGACTTTTGTTCATTAACCATGTCTTTTTGCTTCTCATTTTTTAAATATATTTTTCATATATATTTAAAACATAAATACTCATCACTTCAGAGCCAAAATTCTGTAATTCTCTACTGTTGTCTATTTTATTGCACTCCATTCTGGTTTTTTATCCCAATATTCTGCCACCATGTCTCTTTACAAACCAACATTGGCTTTCCAGGTATCAAATATAGCCAATCTGTCTAATTTATCCGCAAAATTCTGTCATCTCTCTATTTTCAGGATGTGTTTTATTAGTTGTTCTCCTCCTCTAAGTACCCTCTCTCTGTTTAATTAACAGGTTCTTTCAGTCGTATCCAACTCTTGAACATTGGTCCTCATCTGGTCTCTCTCTTTGTCCTTTCTTCATGTCATACACTCATCCTGGAAAAGTTTCATCTATGCATGATATCTTTTCATAAAGCCTTATAAGCATAATGCATATTAAACCAAATTTAATCAATAACAATATAAAAAGAATGTAAATATCATAGTTAAATCCACAGACATTTAGATAGGTATTGCTATGCTTGACAGTTAACCTGAATAAAAATTCCATCTACTTTTTGAAACAACATTACCTGAAATAATTTTTTTCTTCTAGGGTTCTACCTTATAAATTGAACTCATATCCTATTTATTGCCTCCCAGTTTGGGTTCAGGACAAAATGTTCTATGCTTCTCTAGCATATAATAACACAGTATGAAACTATTCATGATAAATTATCTCCATTTCCAATTCACAGGTGGAGAGAATGACTGTATTGCCTTGCCTGCATTCATTGCCTCTGAGACAAGAATTTGCTGTAAAGATAGAAAATCAGAAAGCTTGCTCAACTTGTCTGAAAAATCCCACTTTGTTCCATTGTGGCTGTGATTGCAGATATGCAATTAGGACTGCATTCTGAGATCTTTTAAACCTGAACAGACCTCGATAATCCTTCCACTTGCTGACTAGCTGTAGCAGTTTTTCAGAGAATGGGTCACAGTAGAGCAGGAACATCCTCTCTCCCTCTATACTATTGTTAGCAGTGGCTACTCTATGACAGTGAAGAGCTGTTTTTAAAATAACATTTAGATATTGCATAGCTTTATATATTTAAGGATACACATACCATTCCCTCAAGCTGTATAGTGCTTGTATGACTGGGTCAGAAGAGGGATCTGGTCTCAATTGCATAGTATTCTAGGAAATGGTTTTCAGCCCAGGTCACCAATCCATGTTTTCTCCTCCCTTTTGTTGAATTTCTTTTCAAGACGACCTGCTGTCCATAGTTGCCAGCTGATCTCAGTCAAGCCTTCTCAATTCATCAAAGATATTTTAATAATACTGTACTTCAAAAGGAAAGGGGTCAGATTCTGTGTTGGTTTGCTTTGACTAAAGGGAATCGGCTCAGATTAATTCTGATAGATCTACAACCAGAGACAGAAATGCCTGCCAATTTTTGACAGCCAATTTATCTCACTTGGCAATCGATCATAACATGGAGCATGTTTTTCATAGAAAATAGTTCTGTTTAGGGTTTAATAAATAATAGTAGATAGAATTATGATCATTGATTGATATTTTTCTATGAGCTTTGGTTATATTAAAGAGATAGTCCTGTGAATAACAGACTCAAAAGTAAATTCTGTCTTCATAAATATTTAAATTCATTTTCACCAAATTATTAAACATAGGTTAAAATATGTTGCTTTACATAGATTTCATCTGGTTCTGATACTAGTGAGGGATAAAAAGGGAATGGCATTTGCATTTAATATCTAAGATACCACATGTCGTGAAAAGATGTCATGTTGTAACATTTATAGTTTCATCCTTTATCTAAATATGAACTGGGTATTTCAGAATTACTATGTCAAATGACATTTTTGTACTTGCATAACTGTTTCCTTCTTTTCAGGCTTTTCTTCAATTTTCCTAAATTGAATTTTTTTTCACTAAAAGCATGCATTATAATCATGGCACAAGGGAAATCTAACTCTACAGAAGGAATCCTAAGTTGCCTAGGTCATAGTGAGAAGTGAAGAGGAAGTCTTCTAGATAAACAGGAAAACACAAAAGAGATACATTTGTCAGAATTTTTCTCAATTGACAAAGTATCACTGAAAAAAATTGGGTTGCAAGCATCAGATATAATGTTAAAGAGATGAACAAGATAAACTTAATTTATTGTCATTATTTAACCTCAGCCAATGTAATAAGATAAGCAGAAGGAATCAGATAAAACCATCATTATTTAAAGAAGATGTATTCATCAATGTACAAAATCAGAGAAATGAAGTGATAGATAAGAATTAATGAAACATGTTAGCAGAGTGGCTAGATGCAAGTTTATCACACAAAAATCATTAGCTCTTCTAGAAGACATCAAAGATCTGAATAAAGGGAAAAATATACCATAGTAATAGAAAAAACTCATTTTTATAGAAAAGAACAAATTCAAGGTAATCCCCATTAAAAGGGATTTTTAAATGAAATTCAGGGAGCCAATTTATAGTATTTATATGAAACATGAAATATCAAAAATATTTATGAACTAGAGGTGGCCTATAGTTGGAACTCGGCAAGAAGAGAGCTGACACAGAGACCCATGTCTGCTGGTCAGGCCCAAGGGTCAGAGGTGCTGGTAGTCCAGAGCTCTGACCTAGTCCTGTCTGTGATGTCTGTTGTGAGTGATAAACACCAAGATTATGACATGAGCCATTTTAGTGACTTGATCTCATGTGAATCTGTAAGAGAAATAGCACGTCATCTGGCATTGCCATTACCAGGCCACCACTCTTGAATTGGAGTTTGCCCTATGACCCAAGACTGACCTCATAAGCATGATTTCCAGGGCTTCACAGAACACATGGTTTACTACATACACTGAAGCAGGGCAGAGCAGGGGTGAGTTGGAGTGCACTGAGGCAGGGATCTCAATAGGCTTGAGACTCTGTCTCCAGATAGTTCTGCTGTTTACATCTAGTTCCAAGCACTGGAAGGTTTGGAAATTTCCAGGTAAACCTCTTATGTGTGCTATCCTGACTCACCTGGCATGAAATATAGAAGCAGAGATTATCACAATGTACGAATTTCCTATATGTTCAACAGCATAATTATGAATGTAACATTTGTTTCCCTTTTCTTGAATCATAGAAAATATATTTTATCAGAATTCCTGTATTTGTAGAACATAAACCCATAACATTGCTATAAACAGTGAATTTCTCTGTGTGTGAACTTAAACTTTTCATCTATTATAGTTAGCGCTTAGTATATCTATTACATAATATGCTCACAATTTCATACATATTATCCCAAGCTTCCCTTTGTCACATTTCACTTAGAGTAGCTGGGTTTGGACTGATCACAGTCATTTTTAAAAATATTTGGATAAAGGAAAAATGATTTGGATTGGTATGTATATATGTGTGTATGTATGTATGTATATGTGTTTGTATGTATATAAGTACGTATGTATGTATTGTTTGTTTATTTATTTATTCATTTATTTAAAGTACAGGGAATTAAAACCAGGGGCATTCTACCTCTGAGCTACACTCCAGCCCTGTTTTATTTTTTATTTTAAAACAAGGTCTCAGTTGCTTAGAGACTTGCTAAATTGCAGAGGCTGGCCTCAAAACTGTGATCCTCCTGTCTCAGCCTCCCAAATATTGGAATTACAGTCATGCACCATCATGCCTGGCTAATTTCTGTGTATGTTTAAATCATTTTTTAACATGGTTAAAATGGTCTTCAAAAAGACTTGTCATTCAATACATTGATTTACTAGCTGCAACATCTTGACTCTCTAAGGTGCACAACACAGGAAACAGTCTAAGACGAGCATGCCTTATGTCTCCTAGTACTGGACGTATGTGAGTAGTAGAAGAGAAACAAGGTTGAAGTATATGGAACAAGTGGAAAATTCTTCCAATCATTATATAAATAAACTTTAAAGCAGTAGACTTTGATGGTTTCAATGCCTAGCAAAAACAGAAGTCTCTCTTGTCAGGAATAAGTATCAAATACAACTTTATGCTCATTCTCTTTATGTTTTAATGGGAATGTGCACAATAGTACTTACCAGAATTACTGTCTTTGTAGAATACAAACTTATAGCAGCACTACAATCCCTGAGTCTGTCTGTGTGTAAAGTCTCTCTCATGTTTTATGTATAGGGATAATGTTTTAGCATATCTAGCACATTTTGTCTTGATGAAGTCTAGCAGTTTCAGATAAAGTGACGTGTAAAATTGACACCAGTGCAGCAAAATAGCCAGAAGAAACGGTGTTCCAGAGATAAACTCCTACATGTTTGCCAATAATTCAAGGTATTTAGTGTAAAATCAGTTTGTTAGATTGAGTAAAAAGTAGCTCAGTGCAACAAAGAGAAAATTTAAAAATATAGCCGAAGTGCTCTTGGGATGGCCTTAGTTTCAGATTAGTTTTCTGCATATTTTTAGGATTATTGATCTTGCTAAAATTTAAATATGACAGGAAAAAAGTATTCCAGTTTAAACCAGACATATACACTGAAAAAAAAAAAAAAAACCCAGCAGATTTCAGCATGTCAAAACTCTATCATTAGAATAGAATGTAAAATATCTGATGATAAAATCACAAAGAAACTTTTTAAAATTCTCAATATTGAAAAATAAAATTTAGTTTACTAAGCTAGAAGAAAGGCTAAAATATCTTTATATTGACTTCAAAGAAAATAATGTTTAATTAATTAATTAATTTATTTATTTTTTGTGGTACTAGGGATTGAACTCAGGGGCATTCTACCCCTGAGCTCCACCCACCCCACCCCCCCTGCCCGGAGCCTGTTTTTTTTATTCTTTATTTTGAAACAGGGTCTCACTAAGTTGCAGAGAGCCTCACAAATTGCTGAGGCTGGCCACGAACCTGCAATTCTCCTGTCTAAGCCTCCTAAGTACTGCATGCACCACTATGCCCAGCTCGAAAATAATGTTTTAATCACATGCTTTTATTAGATAATAAAAATTGTTAGAAAAATACAGAATAAAAGTATGCGGATTTACAGATGAGTCTGAAAGGCAACAAAAATATTGTGTTTTTCTATTTTAAAAAAATTTAATGGTTTTTGCAATTGTGTGGCCCTGAAAATATAAACATTACTGTTGATAAAACTTCTATGCACATTCTGTACAGAAAAGCTAAGATAAATGATCTGCTTCCTATGTCACAATTAAAGCTGGTAAGATCAATTAGTGACAAAAGTATCCTATTCTCCTCCCGCATTCCTTGCTTTTTTCATTCTCAATCATATTTTCTGTAGATTCTGAGAATACTGTCTAAGAGATGTACTTTAGTAATTCCAGTATAGTTTTCAGCTATGATTTCCTTGAATCTTCCATTGCCAATATATGGTGAGCTCAATATATGGTGAACCCCAACTCCTCTCTTCCAATTATTTAGTCTAAAATCCTTGGCAAAACTTTTTAGCCATCTCTTTCTCTCACCCCCTTCATCTGTTCCATCAGCAAATCTTTAAAAAACTATCCTCATAGTTTCCTTTGCTGCACAAAAGCTTTTCAGTTTAATGCAATCCCAAGTATTGATCTTCCTTTGAATTTCTTGTGCCTTTAGGGTCTTGTCGAGAAAGTTTTTACCTGTGCCTATGTGTTGAATTCTTGGACCTATGCCCTCTTCAAGGAGCTGCAAGGTCTCTGGCCTGACTTCCAGGTATCTGATTCATCTTGTATTAACACATGTGCAGGGTAAGAAAGCGGAGTTTATTTCCGTTTTCCTGCAGGTGGTTATCCAGTTTTGCCAACCCCATTTGTTGAAGAGGTCATCTTTTTTCCAGTATATGTTTTTGGATCCTTACACTTGCTCGGCTTTCTCATTTCCTTCAGGACTTTGCTCAAACCTACTTTCTTAGTAAAGTATTCCCTAGTAATGTATATTTTTTAGCCCACAAACACATCTACTCTATTTCTTGCTTTGTTAGTTCCTGTAATGTAGTATATATTTTATTACTGTTGTCTATTTTCTTTATATTCATATCTGGAATATAAACTTCATGAAAGCAAAGATTTTAAAAAATGTTTTGTGTGTTTATATCTAGAGAGTCTATGAAAATGCCTAAATGAGGTAGTTATCCAATAAATACTAGTTTAATTTCTCATTAATCTAGAATGAACATCTTTGAGTGATTTTTAAAAGCTCTCTGAATGTGTCACTCAAGTTGTGTTTTATCCAGCCATCATTGCTGCTGCCTCTGGTCTTGGTTTCATCATCTCTCTGCAGAATAACTGCAACTGCCTGGGGACTTATCTGGGTACTTTATATTTTGGTATGTTTCACAATGCAGTCACTGTGCTCTTTCTCAGAAGCAAATCTGGTTAAGTCCATCCTGTTAGACATACTTCAGTGTCTTAAATATTAGCATTCTCACTATAAGGTCACAAATTTCTCTCAGGTTCAAGCAAAAATGCTAGAAAGTTGTGAATCCTAATAATGCGTTATGGTGAGGACAAGCTCAGATTCACAGACTAATGTTGAAAAAAGGAAGCATTTGTAAGTTTTGATAATGTAGTTCTTGTTAGTATAAAATTTCCATGATGTACGTTGTAACACATGGGAATTTTGAATCTGTAGAAAAATGACATTGAGAACTGGAGTTTCAAAGAAAATAAAATGCTTCCTATTCTTTTCTTGTTATGGGGTTAAGTAACTTGGATCACTTCTGATTTCCATTCATGGTAATTTGACCAGCTGCATGAATTAGGGTTATATAGGCAGCAGGCCTCGGATCAACTTAAAAGTAATTAATTTTTAAAATATTTGAAATCTTAATTGTAATTCTTAGTGTCTCATTTTAAAATTTTTATTAAGTCCTTTATATATTTAGAAACTGTCTTATAGTTCCTTCCTACAGACCAAACAGTCCTTTGAGGGTAATGAAACCACAGAGAGCTTTATGAGACATTTCCAACAATGTGTAACTATCAAAAAGGCCATATAGTGATAGACCGACCTCAAGTGAGATCTCAACTCCATTTGAACCATCTAAGCAGCATAAGTGATTCATATTTTTTATGGATTAAATAACTTATAGCTAGTCGTTTCCAAATTCTTGAAAATGAAAATTTAATGTGCCCAAATGCCACATAATTTATTAATTTTGTAAAGCAAGATGCTCAAGAGCTAGAACCTAAACTGTATCTATGTTGAATATTTAGACATATTTGGATAAGTGTAAGCAGCTGGGGTAGCTTCACTGGTAGGAATTTTGTTTGCCTGTGACCATTGTGAGCAAGGAATGAATGCTTTGGACTTGAATGGAAGATCAGCATCTTGATAGTGCAAGATGACTGCTTTGCAGACAAACTCTAGGATTGGAAAAGGTTGTTCTTCCTTATGCCATTATAAAGAGCATAGCACAAATGAAGAATGTTTGAGATAGTTATGCACCAGAAGGAAAAAATAAAGCAAAACAAGCCAGAGGGCATATACTGGGCAATGATTGTTTGCCTGTTGAATATCTCTTCAATTAGCCAGAAACTACTCTCTCCTTTTTTGTGAGAATATCTGCTTTCCCCACTCAGGTGATAATAGAATCTGTATACCATGGAATTCCAATCCATTATCCACAGAAATGGGCTCATGACTCAGGCCAGGCCAATCAACACCCCTTCCCCCAACACACACACACCAAGGATTTTAGAATTGGAATAAAAGGGAAGGGGCAGTAACTCTCTGATGATAAAATGGCGATTTCTAGATGCTAAAAGGTCCAAGCCTCCAATATCTTAAAGAAATTAGCTTTGATAGATAAAGCTCATCAATAGAAGGGGAAAAAGAACCAGAAAAGAGAAAATGAAAGATTGAATCATGGTGGCACTAGGGTTCTCTGTATTAGTTTTTGCATAAACTCTAGTTTTCTTGTAGTTCTGAGTTTTCTAAATGAGATGACCTTTCTTTCTTTCAAAACTGATTTTAATTGAGCTTCTAACATTTTTATCCAATAGAGTTCTAACTAATACAAATGCTAATATGATTGGTATTCCACTGAAATAATGAAGAGAAGCCAAGAAAGGGATGCAATCCAAAATAGATGACAAGAATTCAGAATAGACAGATTTTTAGTGTATAGTGCTTTCAGGGCGCTTTGTTGCTATTTCAGAATTTGTTGCTATATAGCTTTTTTTTTTTTTACTCTAGTTTCTTTCTTTGTCTTTATTTTTTGTCTTTTTTTTTCTTTTTGCTATAATCTCCCTGTTAATGCTTTGATCAATTTTTCAGATTTTGAGAGCCCTAACTACATGTTCTTTTCGAGTCCTGAGGGAGGAAGTTGATAATTATTACTAAGATAACAGCTTCATGTAAAGATAATTTTACTTGTGGAGGTGAAATATAAGAGAAGTTTAACCTGCTGGGATTAATGTGTGATGAAAGGAAAAATCTGCTTGGGCAGCAGGAATTCGTGATCTAAAGAGTACAACAGAATTTGGAGACAGATTTATTGGAAGCAGAAATGTTAAGGAGGGACAAAAACATTCCTGGGCCTGAAATGGCTAAACAAATATTGATATCAGAATTCTCACAGAAACAAACTCATGGGCTTGACTTGAGATGGTCTACAGTAAATTTGAGTTATCCAGCTGATAACTGAATGGAAATTCTTGAGTGAAAGAAATAAGGCAGTCATCAGTGAAGTGATAATTCAGAAGGAATCTGTAGCTGGAATGTCCTCTGAGCACCTGGAGACTTGTAGCTGTGTCTACAATCACAAGGACATTAGACAGATTTTATGTAGTTACAGAGAGCATACTTTATATATGCTTAATGAATTAGAGTGTGAGGAAAGTATTTTCCATCTCGGTGTATAGTTCCTACCTTCTACAGTACCACAATAGCATGTATAAGATTATTCTATAACATTTAGATATAAGATTTTTGAGTTATGGGAAGAAGACACACACACACACACACACACACACACACACACACACATACACAAACACTGTACTTGACTCTGGGAACTATTGCCTTTGCATTAACCATTTGACAGCAGCCAATGTGAAAGATAGCAGAATTAAATATATTCTAAAAGTTGGTTAGACGTATAATATAAACCCTGGTACTATCTAGTACTACCCTGGACATCTAAATTGAATGAGTCAGCACACTCTTTCTATTAATTTTTAGAATCTTCTTAAGCTTTTATGTTGAAATAATTATAGACTCCCACAAAGTTTTAAAAGTAGTACTGAGAAGTCTCTTGTATTCATCACTGAACTTCTTCCAATGGAGAGAACCAGGAAATTGTTTGGTACAGAATAATGAACTAGACTACCAAACTTATTCAGATTTTATCTTACTTCATATTCACTCATTTTTTATCCCATTATGTATAATAACATGGTATTTTGTTACATGTATAGATTCATATAGCCATCACTATAAATTAGCTAAATGACTACTTTTATATCATTACATCTTTATAAAGCAACTCCCTTGGGCTGCCTTTTTATACATCCTACCTGCCACATTTCTTAACCTCTTATAACTCCTTGTCCATTCTGTTTCTCTGTATCTTTGTCATTTTGAGAGTATTAGACAGATAAAATCATACTGTGTGTAATCTTTGAAATTGGCTCTTATTATTATTAAAGCCAGTTTAGGTATTATATCACTTCCATCTGTGTTCCAATTTACACAAGCACCAAAACAGAATACTGTTTTTAATCTCTCTTGTATTTGATCATTCAGTGTAACTAAGTTTCCCACTGTTTCTTTAATTAGCTTTGTTCTCCCCAGAAGGAATGAAATCTTGCTGAAAACTAGCTATGCCAGAGATTACAGGGAGTTGGTTAGCACTTGTCTTCTTCCTGCCTTCTGATCAGGAGCTGCAGTTCTCAAATATTAACTATGTACAGCATCTATCTGGAACATCGGAGACTATGTGTAGCTTAACACTGTCACTTTCTGAACTTCTATTATAACAGCTATCTGGAAAATATGATTTCTGTATTTCTGAATAGATTCAAGAGAGGATATAGGAAATCTTAAGAGCCCTATATCTGTTAATGAAAATGAATTCACAAGTAAAAACTCTCACAAAGAAAATTCCAGGGTCATATGCCAAATCTGATAACTACTATCCAGTATCTAAGGTGGAAATATTTCCCAACTTTTCTATAACATCAGTATAAACTTGATGAATTCTGACAAAGGCACTATAAAATATCATGATAAACTCACAATGTCCTATGAATGTAGATGCAAAAATATTTAATAAAGTATCTGCAGATTGAAACCAGCAATAGCTATACATATACACAAAAGTATTTTATGAGCAAATGAGATGTAGTTCATCAAGAGAAAGTTGTATGAATATTTGAAAATAAAAGTAAGTAACTACATCAACATAACAAAGAGAAAAATATAGGAGCACCTCAACAGATACAGAAAAATATTAGAAAAATTTCAGCAGCTACTCACAATATATGTGCCCAGCATACAAGGAAGAGAAAAGATCAACTTTAACTCTGTAAGGGACATGAATGAAAAGTCATTAGCTAATATAACTAATGGTGACAAATGGAAAATTTCCATATTAGATTAAAAGCAAGGTACTTATGCCCACTGTTGCCATGTCAGTTCAACATTGAACTGGAAATCCTTACCAGTGTGAGATAAGCAAAGTAAATAGAAGAAATTCAGACTGTAATAGAATCAAAACTGCATTTATTCACAGATGACATAATTGTCTATGTACAAAACCTCAAGAAATCTTCAGAGATGTTACCAGAACAAAACAAGGAATTCAGTAAGATCACATAACTCAAAGTAAATAGAAACTAATTATATTTCTATTTATTAGCAATGGTAACTATAAAATGAAATTTAAAAAGTTGTATTCAAGGACATGAATAATTGTGGATATATTTAACAAAGTGTAGGCAAATCCTGTATTCTATAAACTATAAAATATGTTGAGAAAAACAAAGAAAACCCAAATATGGAGAGATATAGTATTCATGTACTAGCAAACAAATTATTAAGAAATCTGTTCTTCAAAATTTTAATGTAGGCTCCATAAAATTACCAGCAAAAGTTAATTGGTATTATATAAATTTAGAGCCTGGGTTTAGAATTTATAGAAAAACTCAAAGATTCTAGAATAGCCAAAACTACCTTGAAGAAGAATAAAATTAGTGGGCATTCACTTTCTGATTCAAGACTTACTTTAAAGCTGTAGTAATCAGGATAGCATGAAATTAAATAAGAATAGGTAAATTGATCAATGAAAAAAAGTCTAGAAATAATGGTGATATATATATATAGTCAATTAAGTTTTATTTTTCTATTTATTTATTTGTATTTGTTTATTTGCATTTATTTTGGGGGGTCCTGGGGCTTGAACTCAGGGCTATTCTACCTCTGGGCTAGTCCTTCAGCCCTACTTTGTTTTTATTTTGAAACAGTCTCACTTAGGTGCCAAAGCTGGCCCTGAACCTGGAATTCTCTGTCTCAGTCTCCCAAGCATTGGGATTACAGTCAATTAATTTGTTTGTTTGTTGGTTGGTTGTTACTGGGGATTGAACCCAAATGCATTCTACCTCTGAGCTACACCCCTAAACGTATTTTATTTTTATTTTGAAACAGGGTCTCATTAGGCTGATGAGAATCTCACTACTTGCTGAGGCTGTCCTTGAACCTAACATTCTCCTGTCATAACCTCGCAACTACTAGGATTAACCAGTGTGTGCCACCACACCCACCTGGCTGTCAATAAGTTTTTAATACAAGTGACAATGCAACTCAATGGTGAAATGAAAATTTCCTGAACAATTGGTTACTCATGTTCATATATAAAAACAAAAGCAAAATCTCAACCTTTGACCCCCTAGTTCATATATTCAAGAAGGTTCATAGATGTAAAAGTAGAATATTCATAAATTATACTTCATCAATTCTAAAACTTCCATTTATTAAGAGAACAGCTCAGTAGAGGAAGGGGATTTGGGGAGAGATTAGAGGGAAAGGAGAGTTACTGGGAAATAAAATTGATCAGATTATGTATGTTCATGTACAAATATGAAACAATAAATCCCACTATCATGTATGCACATAATATATTCATTAAATATTAAAAATATATAGTTAAAATAAATGAAAAAGTAAGCCTCAGAATGGGAGAAAATATTTATAGGATATATATATATATATATATATATGTAAAAGATTTTTGTCCAGCATATTAAGAATACATAAAGGTATAACATTATATTAGCATATATATAATATGTACAACAAATAAGACATAAATGACTCCTGTAATTCAATACTAGAAAGACAAACCACCTGTTTAATAATGGGCAAAAGGTCCAAACAAAAAAGTCTGTAAGTAGTTAATAAACACTGAATACATGCTTAATTTTATTCACTGTCAGAATTTCAAATTAAAATTGTGATAAGATACCACTTCCCACCCACTAGAATGGCTAGAACTAAAAGTATTTGTAAGGTTCTGGGATGACTAGAACTCTTGGAAAGTGGTGATAGAGGCATAAAACAGTGCAACCATTTTAGAAATGAATTAACTGTATTTTTTTTTTCTTGAAAAGCTAAACACATTTCCTGGCAATTGAATCTCTAGGAGTTTACCCAAGAGAAATGAATTATTGCACTATTAAAACAGACTTGTGCAGAAATACTCACAGCAGCTTATTCATGATAATAAAAACATTTTAAATATTCAGCAACAGGGAAGTGATAAATCATGACATAGTCATACAGTGGAATATAATTCAGCAATAAATATGCCAACTACTCCTACATGCCACCATAAGGGAGAAAAAGTCATATCTTTTCATCACCTACTGTTCATGGCTGATACTTCACAACAAATGAGGAGAAATATATAGAAAATTAATTTAATATATGTTTTACATGACACAGGGACCTTCATAAATGAAGACCCAAAGTAATAAAGATACCTGTGTATTTTTAAGCTTACATGCGATGAAGAGCATACAGGTATACTGAAGCATGATTAGGCAAAGGGGCATGATCTCAGGGTAATAAACCAGGGAAACTTTAAAAGTCCCAGTAAAGTTCAGATTCTTCTCTATGTCGCTGTGTCTACAGAGAAAACAACTTCTTTGTTATGGGTACAGGAAAGGCACCTCTGGAATGAACGTTTTATGCTGTACTTCTGGAGAAGATCAGCTAGGTTATATGGCCCATTTCAGAGGGAAAAGTTGAAGAGGAAGGTAAGAGAGACCTCTCTGTTTCTGATGTTTTCTCAACATCCAAGGTGTCCTATTTTGGGGTATCATCTCCAGAACCCCATCACAACAATGTGGACAAATCACACAAATATTTTTCTAAATCAAAAAAGCCTGACAATTAAGCTTTCATACTCTGTAATTGTATGTGTATATTATTTAAGAAAAAAAACAAGAACCTTTTTTGGTGAAAGAAACCATGGTAGGCTCAAAGGAGGAGTTGGGAGACATGACTATAAATGAGGGAAACTTCTGCATTGAGACTGGAGTATGGCCTACGTGAAGATTGTAATGGTTAGTCTGGATTGTCAACTCAACTGGATTATGAAACACCTAAGATTATGTGGCCTGGGCTGTGATGATGAGATGATTGGTTTATGTAAGGACAGACTGAAGGGGAGGTCCTGTCCCATATGTGGGCAGCACTGTTCTGAGAGGTGCAAGACCTGAATAAAATCAAGGAGAAAGCTGTATGAAGGTATGCATGTTTCTTTCTGAGAAAAGTATTTCTGTTCTTGTCTGAGACATTGGCCTCCAGATCTTTGAACTGGACTTTCAGCATTTCTCTGGAGAGTTTCCTGAGGTTTCCATCTTGGACTGGGGCTGCTTTAGTGGTCACTCTAATTCTGAGATTCCAGCCCTTGGACCTTTCCACCAGCCCAGCCATTGGTTCCTCGGGCTCTCTGCGTGAAGGCAGTCACTTGGGACTATACTGTTTCAGACTGTATGCTGATTTGACAAATTCCTTTTTACCATATACATGTCCTGTGAGTTCTGTTACCCTAGTGGACCCTGACTAATACAAGGATATATACTTGCCAAAAGTTGTAACACACAATGTAAGTGCTTACTGTTCTTATTTAATTTATACATCAATGAAAATGAGTGAAAGATTTTCTTGGATACCGATCACCTCCTGATTCAGTCCACAATCAAAACACATGTGATTTATGCAGATGTGCTTTTTGAATTATTGCTTGTTTCCATTCTTCCTTCTATCAACATCAGTTTTTCCAGGACAAGTACTTACAAATCCAAATTTTTCCCACTTCTAAATGAAGAGGTGTTTAGGTCTCAGCATATCTCAAAAGTAGTTCTGTCCAAATAATGAAAACAACTACCAATAAATAGAAATATAGAAACATCTACAACTTTGCGATTATAACACTAAGTATTTGAACAAATCCAGATAGTAGTTTTACTCAGTGGATACTGTGTAAAATGTGATACAAACCTGATACTGTCCTGAACATTTTGCTGTATGGCTTTAACAAACTAAGAATTAACTTGCAGCTAATTTTTTTATGTCTTTTTTTTCTGGTATTTCTTAGCTATAACAATGATTGTGCTTACATATAAAATGATATTGCTGTTTCTATCATGACTTTTTTATTATTAGCAGTTCTTTCCAAAAGCCAGTTTATTGGCAATTCACATCACTTTGAAACAAGTCAACTGAATCAGTAAGTAGATTTTTCAGTTACATGATCTAAGAATTAAAATTTTCTTTTGAAAAATACACTTCATTGACATAATTATGTATCACCATATATAATATAAACTTCTTTTGTATTGGGTTATATATTAGTAAAGATATTTTATTTATAAATGTACTTATTAAAAACAAAATTGTCAAAATTTATGGTAAAATAAACAGAGTCTTCTACCATGCTTTTTAAAACCCAGAACCACTTTATATTTATCTGGCTATGTACATATTATTTTTAACATATACCTGGCTTGAAATCAAAGACATCATTAAAATGTAGTTTTTTACTATTGTTGCAGGTATTAGTAAATCATGCTTCTAATAAGGTCTATTATAAGAAGAAAAACAATGTTTAACTTGCTCAAATAGTCAAAGCTGTCAAAATTACAACTCAGTAATCATAACCTATGTTTCCATGTTGCCAATTTGCTATATAAATTAGATAAGATTAATGTAAGATGATATAGCTTGTTTTCAACAGTTTTGGGTTTATGGTGAATTTTGTTTTTATATGTTAACATAGCACATACTAATGCTATGTGATATAACTATTATCAAATGCTTTCTTATAAATATCAAAGTAAAATTAATCATAATTCTATTTGCTAAAAATTCTGAGTAAGAAATAAAATATTAGAATATTTAAAAATATTTGATTTGAGAGACTTTAAGGTAATTTCCTGTTTTATTTTCAATACAAATAATGTCCAACTTTTTTCCATTCTTAAACTATCTAATTATTACCTACTAACAATTAGATAAACTATCTAAGCAATGTTGCTAGTAATTTGTGATCCAGCATAGTGTAAGAGAAATTTTGTAAATATATTTTGAAGCTCATTTCTATACTACTAAGCATTATTAACATTATTTGCAATTTAAATTCATATTATATCATGGTTACTTAAATCATTCTCATAGACAAAAAAAAAAAAGAAATGCCCTACCTTAAGCAAAATATATAAACTTCCACTTTTTTATTTTTTTAGGTGATGAAATTAAGCATGATTATTCCAGTTCCATTAAAAATGTATCTAATGTATTTCCTGCTAATAAACACTACCTCGTTACACAACATCTTTTTTCTAAAGACATAAAATTTAGTCAAGCTTTTACCTGTTTAACTAGTTCACTTTTGGCAAGCAAAAGCACCTACTCAATTTTCTATCTAAATTTATGGTACAAAAGTACAAAATTACAATTATGATAGATGTGTCAAAAAAGTAAAAAAAATAACTGGCTTAATTTTTTTACTATTTGGGTAAATGTTAAACTAGAGATAGATTTTTGTTGATTTTAATTTCAATAGAGGGCATTTTATTTGATGTATCTGCAGTACTGTTGCAAAATTGACTTAAAAATAAAGACATTCTATGCTATATGTTCAGCCACACCTGATTAAACTTCATTTTTCCTTTTAAATCAGAGTGTTACCTCAATGGTGTTTGGAAACAAAGGGAAGTCATAAATTAGACATAAATAGTGCTCCTGTTTATTGCACTTTTTAAAATTCTAATAATTAATAAAGAAAGTTGCCATGTCTTAGAATATTTTCTGAAACTGGAAAGGCTGGCATCCAAGCTTTGTCATCCTGAAAAACAAATTGAGGAAATGCTGTACTTACATATGTCAACTTTTCTTTTTTTTGCTTCCTAATTGAGAGAGTTTTATTACAATCATGTTGTGGCATGACTCTTGCACTCTGGACTATGCCTTGGATTGTTACTTAGTGCAATTAGCAGAACATTTTCTTCAGCACAGTATTGGGAACCTTTCCATGTGTACTTGGATCCATTTTAATGGTGTCCACTAATAGGCTGTATTCAGATATGTAAATTGCAGAAAAATTTAGTTCTAAAACTTTTTTTATTTATATCATGTCATTTTTCTAGTTTTGGAAAGGAATGTAAAGGTTATCTTGACATATCACCAGTTGTAGCAAGATATGTCAGTGGCTATGACACAGTGATTGCAATAAGTGAAATAGTGCTAGTACAAAACAAATACAGATCATTTGGAGGTGCAGTCTGTTTGCGTAATGGCAAAATTAAAAATGTTAATGTTAAAAATGTTAAAATAAATAATAATAATAATGTTAAAAATAAATAAAACCATAGACACCTCCAAATCTCATGAAAAATATATGGAATGCACAAGTGTTTGTTCCTAATTGGCGGGAAGGGGAACTACATCAATTTCCCTGTAATTTTTATGATATGACAAAGATTTATTGAAGTGATTTGGAATCAATTCAATTAATTTGGAACAACTATATAAAAACTTAAAGATATTCACATATCAGGAAGTATGTTTCTGACTAACCATTCTGTTAAAGTATCAGCCTATGAAGATAGTAGTATAGCTTTTAATGGAATTTTTATAAAAGCATAAGACAGAGAAGAGCTCTTTATTAGTGTTTCATCAAAAACATTTGCTATAAAATATTTCTCTTCTCTGCAAAATAAAAACATAATTCCATTTTCTTATTTTATAATTTTAAGATATTTAGAAAAAAACAATGTTTCAAAAATAAATATAAAACCCTAGAGCATCTTCTTCTCCATCTCCCATGATGAATACACAGGGAACCATCCCTATGTTTTTGTTGTGAAATGTTCACAAACACGTTCACATCCATTTGCAGTATTACGATGTATGCTATATTATGTAGTGAAAATACTGTATGATAGTATGTATACATTTTTGTAAACAAAAGATACATGAGTCTTTCTAAAATAAAATTATTAATAGTAATTATGAACAGATTTTTCACTGGGGAAGGAAACGAGATAATTAGAGGGATGTTTGGAGGTGAGTTGTGGGAAAGCCAAATAAAAAGTTTATTCATCACTCAGAGGAATTCTTGGTGTGAGAACTCAGCAAGTAGAAAGGATTTGGTGAGACTAGTAAAGCCACAGCATAATGACTTTAATTTATACAGGTTTATATCATGAATCCCCCACCTTCAAAAACAAAGGGAGGGAAACAGAGTCATAAAGTTTCCATTTTCGGAAACAAGGTTAATAGGCTTTTTGCAAGGTGCATCTTACCAAGATACCCAGCAACTAATGTGACTCTTACAGTCCAGCTAGATAGAACTTGGCAGTGCTGTAGAAACACAAAGGATAGTGTGTTTATGAAGTTATCACAAAAGGAAGATGCTTTGTAAATTACTTACTTTTCTCTGGAAAAGAATAGATAATATTCTTTAAACATCCTAATTGTGGTAATCTTAAGTGAATTCATTTCAAAAGCATAAGTGAACTTCAGATTTCAGTAATAATAACAAATATTTTAAAGAGTCATAACCTTCACAATTAACTTCCTAGTTTAAAAAACAAATGTCAGGCCTGATTATATGTTCAAATTTATATATCCAAAAGGACTGGCTCACCGCCAGTAGAGTAGAAATTCAAGGGAAAGAAAGTTTGTAAGGACTAAGACAGGCAGTTTTCTATAAAATATAAACACTGAGGTTCATATACTTTAAATCTTCAGATAATGAAAAAGTAAATGGAAGTACATTATTATCATTTGATACTAATGAATATATATATGCATATATATATACATATATATATGTATATATATCCTCTGTATTTCTTGTAATCTTATTGAAACAGAAAACTAGAAAAGATTTTGTGTCCAAGCAAGAACCAAAAACTAAATATGCTAAATAAAATAATTGAATTGTCAAAAGAGAAGTCTTATTGTCCAAGCAGATATAGATAAGTCTTGCTAGAATTGATATATTTGGTTAACATAAACAATACCTAGAAAAGAGGATACCTTCTTTATTGATTACAAATTATACTAGACATTCGCTTTTTGTATATACAGCCAAATATAGAGTTGAGGTTATTGGTTTTGTTTGGATGTTTCTTAGCTTATTTGTTACATTGATTTTATATGTTGATCATAAAATATATGAATCATAAAATATGACTTTTTTATTAAATCCATGTTTTCTTTTGCTTTGCTTTTGTGTGTGTGCATGCATGCACAAGCATGTACATGAGTAATGAAGTGATTAATAATTTTTAATGATTATATGGTTCTAAAAAATTCTTATTAACTTCTTTTTTATAGTTCTCATTTGATAAATTCTTCTCTTTTCCTTCGGAAAAGATACAAATATGAAATGGTGTCTTTAAAGTAACCAAATATATAATTTCAAATATAAGTTTTGATTTTTTTCTAGAAAGAGAAATTCACATTAGTACAACAAACAGAATATGTAATATAAAATTCCTGTGAGAAAACTTTGTACAAAAATTGTGCCAGCTTGCCGCTTGAAGTTACCATTAAAAAAAAGAGAAGGTCCTTCTTTCTAAACCACCTTAAATGAAGTAATGGAACTGTTGAATGTCTCTATTTTCAGTCATTTTTATACAAAGAGAAGATATAAAAGCAGTAGCTTTTTGAAATTATTCTCAATTACAAAAAAAAAGAAAAAAAACCCTGTTATTCCTCCAAATATGCATACGGGGTGGGGGGGGCATTCAGACAGACATCTGTAATAAACAATATACATTTAGATATTATTGCACTGATTCTAGAATTTATGTAATGCCAAAAGGTGTATGATGTGATTTTAAGTAGAAAGCATAGGGACCTTCTTGACTAGGCTTTACCTTCCTTGGGAACATAAAATTTCTTCCTTTTAAAAAGAGCCAAAATTAGCCAGGTATGATGGTACATGCCTGTAATCCCCATAATTGGGAGGCTGAAAAAGGAGAATTGTAGGTTCAAGAACAGACTTAGTAACTTAGCAAGAAGGAACTGAGCAACTTGGTGAGATCATATGTCAAAATAGAAAATAAAATAGAGCTGAGAGTGTAACTCATGGATATAATGTCCATGGGTTCAGAGAGCAGGAGAGAGCCAAAAGTATGACTTTCCTTCCAAAAGAGAACCATTCTCAATTCTAGCAAATGCCAAGTATAAAAAAGTATGGAAATAACTGTGAACTACTGTTTTTATGCTAATTTAACCCACCATAGTATTTGGGTGTCTTTCTGACTTATTAAATTTTTAAATTATCAATTTTTTTCTAGGCAGCAGATACAATTTCTGGATCCTTTTTATAAATTCCATAAGTCTTTCCTGTGAATTTTAAAAGATCTTCTCTCCACAAAGAAACACAAACATGTATTGTTTCCTCTAGGCTAACCTAACCCTGTTAGACTGCCTGAGCCTCTACCAGTGCACATGACCTGACCTTGAATGACTTTAGCTCCCTCCATCCTCAGCTGGATACATTTGCAAGGGACATAAATTGCCAATCATTCTCAATGGTCCTGTTATCTATTCCTTGCTTTCTAAGTTAAATAAATATTCCAGATAAATAGGAAGAAGTACTTTTTCTGATGATAGAAAATGAAAATTTTCTATCATCAAAAAAAAATTTATAAAAATAATTACTGAATAAGTAGCTGAATCATTGGGACACAAATCTTACCTTCTCCGAGAAGCCTTCCTATGCTCTTTTCTCAGTTACTTTCTATTACTTTACCCTGTTTCTTATATTCGTAGTTCTAGTTGCCATTTCAAATGATCTTCCTCATCTATTTGTATATTTCTGATTCCTCTAACACTTTTAACATAAGCCCTCAGAAAGCAGGGACATTCTCTACCTCTTCAACACTATGTTTCTGATTTTGGTCACAACAATCAGAAAAGGGGCTACTCAATAGAATATTGTGTATTCAATAAGTATCTACCAAACTTTATGGATCATTAAATCCATATTTGTATTTACATGAGACAAGAAAGAAGGAGAGAAAGAAGAAAGGAGAGAGGGAAGGAATGAAGGATGTACAGAAAGGAAGGAAGGAAAGGAGGAAAGCAGAAAGAAAGGAAGGAGCAAGGAGGGAGGGTGGGGAGAAAGGAAGGAAGGAAATGCTGAGAGTTTATATTTTCTACATTTGTTAAGTAGTTGAGCAAACTGATGTTTATATTACTGATGGAAGGGGTAAGACACAACTAGTATCTTGGGATAAAGAAAGGTGACACTTAAAGCTTTATGAGTCTCTCCCCTCTTTGAAATTTGAATGATCACTGAAATATAGATTCCTGTTAGAGCTTCAGCCTGATCCAAGACTCGAGAGGACAAGCAGAACCTAGTTAAGAGAGGTATTTTCTGTGCACATTGCAAAAGGAGCTATCTGTTGTTACTACTTCTATTACTGCTGATGTTATCATCATCATTCAACTCTTTTGTTATTGTTGTTTTTTCAATTGGTGCATTATAGTCTCACATTATAATGCAATTCATAGTGGTAATTGAATGCATGCACACAGCATTTGATGAGCTTTCCCTTGGCTTCCACTCAGTATCCCATCAATACCCATGTAGGGTATTGAGATTGACATAGATCCTCTCATATAGGTATGAAATGTCCATGGAAGTGATTTCTTTATTGACCCTCCCTTGCCCTCCACCTACTTCCCTAGACCACCTCCCTGGCTCCACTGAAGCCATTCTGGTATCCCAATTACTCCTTAGCTTCCGCATATGAGAAAAAACATAAGACCCTTCATTTTCTGTGACTGGCTAGTCTCACGTAACACAATGTTCTCCAGCTTTATCTATTTTCTTTCAAATCACAACATTTTGTTTTATAATGCTGAGTAGTATTCCACTGTATGTATATCCCATCATTTTGTAATCCATTCAACTATCAATGGACACTTAGGTTGGTTCCATAATTTGGTTATTGTGAATTTTGCTGTTATAAACATGGATATGCATATATTACTATAATTTTCTGATTTCAGTCTCTTTGGAAAGATACCCAGGAGTGGTATAGCTGGATCATATGATGGATACAGTTCCAAATTTCTGAGGAATCTCCACATTGATATCCATAATATATATACTAATTTGCAATCCCACCAACACTGTAGAAGAATTCCAATTTCCCCACATTTTTATAGCATTTATTATTGTTTGATTTATCAATTATTGCCAGTTTGATTGGGGTTAGATGTAATCTCAGTGTAGTTTTGATTCATATCTCCCAGATTCATAATGATGTTGAACATATTTTCATGTATTTATTGGCCATTTGTATCTCTTCTTTTGTGAAATGTCTATTTAGCTAAATTGCTCATTTTTTGATTGGGTTTTTTAGTGTTAAGCCTTTTAAATAATTTGTATATTCTAGATACTAGTCCTCTATCAGAGGAATAGCTGGCAAAGATCTTCTCACATTCTGTAGCTTTTCTTTTTAGACACTTTATAGTGTCCTTTGATGAGCAGACGTTTTTTAGTTTAATGCCATCCCACTTATTCTTGTTTTAATTTCCTGAGATTCAGGACTCTCACTGAGGAAGTTTCTACCTGTGCCTATAAGTTAGAATATTGGACTTATGAACTCCTCTAGTAACTTCAAAGTCTCTGGTCTAATTTCTAGGTCTTTGATCCATCTCAAGTTGACTCTTTTGGAAGATGAGAGGTAAGGATTTAATTCTATATTTCATAAATAGATAACCAGTTTTCCCAAAACCACTTGTTGGAAAGGCTGTCTTTTCTCCAATGTATGTGTTTGGCACCTTTGTAAAAAATTGTCTATAAGTGTTTGAATTTATTTCTGTATCTTCTATTCTGCTCCATTGGTTTATGTGTCTGTTTTTGTGGTAATATCATGCTGTTTTTATACTATAGCTCTGTAGTATAATTTGAAGTCAGAAATTGTGATGCCTCCTGCTTGGTTCTTATTGCTGAGAATTGCCTTGACTATTCTGGATCTTTTGTTTCTCCATATGAAATTTATGACTGCAATAAGCATTCAAAACCCCTTAAGAAAATTCTACACCATTACTAAGTTGGGTTCTTCCCAGGGATGTAAGGATTGTTCAACATACATAAATAAATACAGGTTGTTGAACACATAAATAGAATTAAGGACAAAAATCACATATTCATCTCAATAGATGCTGAAAAAATATTCGATAAAATCCAACAATCATTCATGTTAAAAATACTGCAGAAAATTTAAAGAGAAGGAATTTACCTCAACATAATTAAGACAATATACAACAAACCCAAAGCCAAACGCATATTGAATGGAGAAAAACTGCAGGAATTTCTTTAAAATCAGGAATAAGACAAAGATACCCCCTATCAGCACTCCTTTTCATAAGTCCTTGAGACTTGTCAGAATGATAAAGCAAGAGAAGGATATCAAAGGAATTCAAATAGAAAATGAAGAACTGAAATTATCTCTATTTCTAGATGATATGATCCTATATTTAG
The DNA here is from genome assembly GCA_004027655.1 of Graphiurus murinus. Classification (NCBI taxonomy): domain Eukaryota; kingdom Metazoa; phylum Chordata; class Mammalia; order Rodentia; family Gliridae; genus Graphiurus; species Graphiurus murinus. Next base: position 70,235 of record PVLC010004492.1, read on the forward strand.
AAGACCCAAAAAACTCAACCAAAGAGCTGATTTACAATTTCAGCAAAGTAACAGGATATAAAATCAACCTAAAAAAATCAGTAACTTTTCTATATGTCAACCATAAATCCACTGAAAACAAAATCCAGAAAACAATTCCATTCACAATAAACTCAAAAGTAATAAAATATTGAGAAGGTTGAAAAAAAAAAAAAAAAGATAGGGTCAAGGGCCACAGTAGAAAAACTTCATTTCCCAAGAGGCAACAAATGCTAACTTCCAAAAATCCTGAAAAGACCAGACCTCCCAAATATCAAGTGATAATGAGATCAGAAGTTTCCTGAGAGTGACCAGAACTTCACAAAACTCCATTTGTAATCGCTGATCAACAATCCCAGGAGATTTCCCTGAGAGTCCAGGAAACAATCTTTGAAACTCCAACCAAGAGAAGGAGACTAGAAGAAGGACACTCTACAAATACACTATGCAAATCCCAGAAAATTGACTCTGAGACCTCAACAAAAAAAGGACTCACGGAAATATGTAAACCCCTAGAGCAGGTGGTATTGGCTTTGAAAGAAAGCAGTGTATAATTGATGACACTTGGCCAGGGAGACTCTTGGGTCATGACCTGATGGTCTCTGCTGGACATCAAGGCCTACCGAGGCCCATAGGGGTGACCTGCACCTCTTTTCAGGAGAAAGCAGTTTGCAACTGACAGCATGTGGCTTTAGCTAATCTCCGGTAATGTCCCTGAGAGTGTCATTCCTCTTACTTTGTAGACAAGAACCCTGGTAAGGAAAACATCCATTTCAATATCTAGGAATAAATCTAACCAAGGAGGTAAAAGACCTCTATAATGAAAACTATAAAATACTAAAGAAAGAAGTTGAAGAAAATTTTAGAAGAAAGAAAGATCTCTCTTGCTCCTGGAGAGGTAGAATAAATATTATCAAAATGGCCATTCTATCAAAAGTTATCTACAGTCAATACAATCCCTATCAAAATACCAATGTCATTCTTCACAGACATAGAAAAATCATTGAACTCTTTTAAGAAAAGGAGGTATAACAATTATTAAGTAAAATAGCCCTAGCTAAGAATCCAGCAAAACTAGTCAGAAGACTATAAAACCAATTGATTTGAGGTAACTCACTCTGATATTACAAGCTATTTAGTATAATCTCCAAAGTATATGCACATAATTTATTAATACTACTCTATATGAATATCTATTTACAGGTCTCCTGTAACTCTTTCACGAAGGAATAAATCTGAATTGGATAATTATGAAATCCTCTGGCTCCCAAACATCAAATCATATTTCTGTTTCTACTCCACCCCATAATCCCTTGATTAGAGAAAATATCTTGGGTAGAGAAATTTTTTTGATGAATTTGTGTTCCTGTAATTTCTTTTTTGACAGGGTTCATTCTCAAGGCCAAAATTTTCTAGTTAGAAATTACTTAAATTTCCTTAGAACTGTTCTGGCTCCTGCCCCCACTTCTTAAAGAAGGAGATGTCTAAAGAGAAGGGTTAAGATATTCATTTCTCTCACACTTCCTGATGTGGACCACTCCCTCAGAAATAACATCCTTTTGTTTCCTTAATCAGAAATTGAACAAAGGTGATCTGGGGAACAATAGCCTGCTTAGGAAGATAATTGCCTCCTTTAAATCCTTATTTGGCTAGAGGGACCATTGTTCACAGACAAACAGAAGCTGATCTCATCTGAAACCTAAAACTGATAGGAAGGTTTGAAAATATCTGGAGTAGAAGTATGGCCTGTGATGTTAGAACATTCTATCATGTAGTGATAAGGAAGGAAACTGGATGAAGAGAACTTTCAAATTTTTTTAAGTACCACTATATTAGTTTGTAAGGATGCTGTTACAAAGTATGATAAACTAAATAGCTAAATACAATAGCTAAATACAATAGAAGTGTATTTTTTCATAGCAGTTGAAAATAGACTTTCACAATCTTGTTTTCCTTAGGAAATTGGGAAAATCTTTTCCACAGCTCCTGGTGTTGCCAGAATTCTTTGGACTTTGGCTTATAGAAACAGCATCCCATACCACTTTCTCTTTCTCTCATCCTGTTCTTTATGTCTTTCCTCCTTATTATATAAGGGCACTTCTACTCCATATAACATCATCTTAACGGAATTGCTTTCTCAAAGACTCTATTCATAAGTAAGGTTACATTCATAGGCACCAGGGATTAGTCTTAACTGTATCTATCTTTTACGTGATACTAAATTAAACCCACGTTCTTTCTTTTGAAATAAAAAAAGTTAATTGATTTTATAAATGATATTATCTTCCTAATTAATTAAATCTTAATATTGTTTTCTGCTGTTTCTCACCATGCCTGGCTGAAAAATTAGTTTTTAAAAGAAGATAAAAAAAATCTAGCAAAGAGATTTTTCTCTGATGTATCAAATGCCACCAGTTATATTTTCTTTCAGAAATTGGCTTGCTGTAATGAAGCCTTTATAATGTAAAGAAACAGAGAATGTGACAAAAAATAGACCAAAGTGAAGGGCTTAAGATATAGCATATTCAAAAGCCATTTTGCAAGCCGGGCGTGGTGGCGCACGCTTGTAATCCCAGCATTCGGGAGGCTGAGACTGGAGGATCCGGGTTCGAGACCAGCCTCAGCTACCTAGTGAGGCCCTCCGCAACTTAGTGAGACTCAGTTTCAAAATAAAAGAATAAAAAATAGGGCTGAGGGTATAGCTTGTAATCCCAGTACTTGGGAGGCTGATCCTGGAGGATCCAGGTTCACAGCCAGCTTCAGCTGCTTAGTGAGGCTCTCCAGAACTTAGTGAGACCCTGTTTCAAAAATAAAGAATAAAAAATAGGACTAGGGGTGGAGCTCAGAAGTAAAATGCCTCTGGGTTCAATCCCCAGAACTGCAAAAAATAAATAAATAAAATAAAAATAAAAACTAATTTTTCCTCTCCATCATAAGTGATCACTGGTTATGAGGGTAGGTCTAGGTGAAACAAAGAGAATATTCTGTTTATAACTTTATTGTTTCATTTTATGGTGTGCCACATTAGTGGCAAAAATCCAGATGCACACTGAAATACTCAACTTGCAATTCACTCAGAGAAGCAAGCATCAGGAAAAGTACAGCACATTTGAATCACTGTCCAGTCAGTCTGTATATGGAAAACAAAACAAAGCAAAACAAATCAAAAAAAAGATTGTGGATGCATCCCTCTACTAGATTGTACCTCACAAAGATGTATGATTACAATACACCAATAAAATTTTTAAAAAAAGACCTAAACCATTAAAAAAGAATTTTTATTACTTACTTATACTCAGAGAAAAAATATGAAGTTTATCTAAGAAATGGAAGCATTCATTATAATATTAATAGAATTATTGGGTGATCTTTATTTTAAGGCAAAATAAAGAAGGGAGGTGTTGGAAGAGTGTCAGGAAATGGCCATGAAGACTAATTGGATGGAATAGCATCACAGTGGTCAAAAAGTATTTAAAGAGAGAGAAAAGATACTTGTGAAAGGAAAAGATGCGAACTGATGACTCATTTCTAAATGTATAACTAGAAAAAAAATTTCTTGCAATATCATTTTCTTACTTAGTCATTCACTAAGACATTGCTAAATACTTTTTTCAACACCTTCTCTAAAGAAAATAATGCTATACAATTTTCCTAAATTATAATAATAGATTTAATTTCAATAAGCAAAATAACATTTTAATTTCAGTTGTACCAAGAAGTACAAGGTTGAATTTCAAGAAATATGCTAGCCTACCCCCAAGTTTTCTATCTAGGGAGCATTTGTCTGCCCCTAACATGGAAGGGCAAAAAGCCAGCAAAAATCACAAATGCAATCTTTTCAGGTACTATAGATTTGGGGAATAGCTGTTGTAAAATCTTCATTTATTTGGGGAATCAATTTTCCTCTTGTATCAGGGAGAGTTTTAAATTTGTATGCATGGGTTTTTGTCTTTAGTCTGTTAAGATGGATTAATCTGGAGAAAAGCATCTATCAAGTGACACAAGAGAGTAGTGACTGGTGGTAGAAAGTGATTGAGGGCAGCAAGTGGTTAATAGTCAAAAAGTCCTTGGCAGGTAGCAGCTGTACACACAGGGTAGGTCATGGTAAGGTGTAGTTGGTAAACTCGCCTTTTCAAATAAAACTGTGAAAACCAAACAGGGACTTAGGAAATACATACATACACACACACACACACACACACACACACACACACACACACCCCAGGTATTGCAGTTACCATAAGGTCTTTATAATTATTATTATATAACAATGCTCTTAATTTATGTAACTTAATATACAAATTCCTTCAGTTTTTGTAGGGCAGTCCTTAAAACAAAAAATGACCCTTATATCTACTTTTCTTCTAGAGTTCTGCTAAAGGGAAAATCAGACAAATTAAATTTATCAGAATGTATTAGAACAAAAGACAATTTATGTGCCAGGTATGGTGTTGCACATCTTTAATCCCAGTACTTGGGAGGCTGAGACAGAAGGATCTCAGGTTGAAGACCAGCCTCAGGAATGTAGTGAAACTCTTACCAACCTAGTGTGACCTTGTTTCAAAATAAAAAAATAAAAAGGGCAGGGGGTATAGATCAGAGGTAGAATGCTCTTGGGTTTAATCCCCACCACCCACCCACCTCCAAAACACACACATGAGAACTCCATTACACAACATGAGCAGACAGAAATCGAAAGTATCATACTGAAATAGCTTGCTTGGTTTCAGGTCCACCTTTGCCTCCTTTGGATAAGGTCTGATTGATGAAGTAGAATAGAAAAAATAAAAATTTAGGCAAAAAAAGACACTGATTGGGAAGGAAAGGAAAATGTGGTTTTAAAATCTAAAAAAAAAAAAAAACTTCATAATCTTTAGTTTCTTTTAAACAAAGCTTGCTCATCCTTAAAAAGCTAGGCCCATTCAGAAATGGGCTGGCTCCATATCAGAAATTCCCGAAGTGATTAAATCCTTAAAAAAAAAATCACTTTTTATCAGTTCTGTTTGCCTCCTGAAAAGAGATCCCAAAAGAAGTCACACCTATTGTAAGAAGAACCCTACATCCCCAACTTCCTGTCTCCACTCCCAGAGAGTTCAACCTAGAAAAAGAATTGTCACTTTTTTTGAGACCCCAAGGAAGGGGGACCAACATCTCATGCTGTCCAGGTTCCTTATTCCTCATCCTGGACTCTTGAGCCAGTCTCTTTCCAGGTGTAATATATAAAGGAGATTGGGAGAAGCCCCTCTTTCTCTCTGCAGCCGCACTCCCAATATCTTCCAAAGTGGCCCACATTTTGTGTATCTTTTCTTTCCTTAAAGTAAACTTCTGCCTTTGTCCCTGACCCACACATGTTGAAATTCTTTTCTCCACGAAAGCCAAGGACCCACAAGAGTTATTGAGCTGATCCATGACACTGGGAGGTAGTTGGTAATACAGCACTGGCAGAACCTTATCTCTCAAAGGAGAAAAATAATAATAGTACTACAGTATTGCTTTTCAAGGTGAAATTAGTTCTCTAAAAACTCTGAAAGCTCTTCTTTTTTTCTTCTTCCTTTTCATTTATGAGTTCTGAACTCATTCATTGTAGGTCAGCAATTTCAGACCTTCCTCTTAGGACCCAGTTATTTGGCATCTAAATGAATATTAAGTCTAAAACAATTTCTAGAAAATTTAGACATTGTAAAAGGTTTTAGAGATCCTATAGCTATATAGTATTTCCTCATATTCCCCCTCCCTCCCCCCAAAAACACATCTCATTCATGCCCTGCTATGAAGATAAATAAATAAATAATCTATGCTTACTCATTGATCTAAATGTTAGTGCCTCCCAAGTTCATGTCGAAGCTTAATCTCCTGTCCAGTGTTTTTGGGAAGTAGGGTCTTTGGGAACTGATTCATGAGTGGGTCAGTGCCCGTAAAAGAGGTATATTTGTCCCTCAGCCATGTGAGAATGTAATAAGAAGGTGTTCTTCATGAGAAATGGGTCCTTACCAGACACCAGCTCTGCTGGGGCCTTGATCCTGGATTTCTCAGATGACTTCAGAATTTTGAAGATTAAAACTTACTGTTTATTAATTAACCAACCTGTGGTGTTCTGTAATAGCAACCTGAACCAGGACACTGTCATATTCTATTTTGTGCTGCTATAATAGAATACCACAGACTGGATAATTTGTGATGAATAGAAACATATTGCCTCACAATTTTGGTGGGTGAGGAGCTGAACATAAATGTGGTGTATCTAGCAAGGGTCTTCTTGCAGGTTGAAGGTAGGTGGATGAGAGAGAGAACCCAAACAATGACAATTAAGTTTCAACATGAGTTCTAGAAAGGTCGGATATTCAAACCATGGCAGGCACTAGCACAGGGCATAGACAAAAATGTTGTATGACATGGGAACACATGTGTCTTTTCACTGCAGTTTGGTTTAAGCAGCTCTCTTGTTGGGTTTTTGGCAGTTGGCCTATATTCTACCTTATTGGAATGATGTATGTAATTTAAAAACATATAATTTATTATGGCAAATGTTACTTAACTAGATTCTGACATTCTACATTGAGATTTAAAAACACTCTTAAATTAAGGAAGATCATTATTTTCATTGCCTAAGGTGAAGAATTCTTGCCAAGACCCTAAGATACTTGACTCAATGAGCTTCTTTTCTTCAGAAACATGAAGTTCATTGCTTTAATAGAACAAAATTAGTTTTTTTTTTTTTTGAAGAAACAGTCTTCTCTGGCTTATTTTCTGTATCTTTCCTCTGAAAGTATAATACAGGCAATGCCAAGAAAGCAATTGGATCTATCGCAACCTCTGCCAAATGTTATTCTTAAAATCTTAGTTATAATACTTGAATCCTAAAATATAGCTATTTTGCTTTTTTAATTGTCATTGTTTAAATAAAAAACTGGTAGAAAATATTTTTCTAGCTAAATACCTTATTTTCAGTTATCAGTGATTATTTTGTTGCTTATCCACAACTTTTAAAGCATTGTATTTTATTAGAGCTAGAAATAAGCACTCTTTATTAAAACATATTTTCACAACTTCAAAATAAACTTTTAAAGTACCACATAAGTAATTTTTACTTTTAATATCATATATCAAAGTATGTTGCTATGATAATAGTAAGTTATAATTTTAACATAATTATTCTGATAATATACTTTTTTTTGTCAGACTAAATTTAGGTAGTTATTATAATCTATCAGATGTTGGATACTAAATATAAGACTTCTTGTATGTTGACTAGTTCCTATCTAAAAAGAAACATCTTATTAATCCCAACATCATTGTCATAGTATTATGATCTCTATTTTTTCTAACATATCAGTAAATAAATTACTGATGACAATATTGGGCAGACATGTAAGTTAGCAATTAAATTGAAATCACTTTTCTATTGATCCTTCTGTTGTCCTGGTGTTAGCATATAAAACTTAATATTCATCAACTTTTCCTTTTCTGTCTTAATTCATTTTCACATCTTGTTCTGCTTAGAGATCATCTTGGCTCAGAAATTAGAGGCTTCTTTGATTTTTAGGATTAACTTTCCAGTGACTATGCCTAATTTCTTATATTTCTTCTCTTCTGAGCAGAAATCTTATCATTATCTCCTCATAACTTTTCCTTCAATCAGATCCTGCTTGTATTTTCTTCTTATTAAGCTACTCATATCTTTTAAGTTGGTGCCAGAAAAATATCAAAACGCTCTTTCTTGCTATAAAACTTGCATGAGACAGGATGTTTGTCAGTGTGATTTCCATTCACAGCTTCTAATAAACTCTGCTTTGAAGATCACATTCTCATTCAGGAATTTAGGATTATTGCTTTAAATGTAGGGTCTGCAATAGATTGTCTTTAAATCCTTCGTAACTCTAAATATGCTTGTTATACAGGTACTAATAGTCCTAAATATTTTATGGCTTCCTCTGAGTGTATACTCTAGAATCAAAATAATTTATTGTTTGGATTATCTGACCGTCTTAAGAATCCTTTGGAAAATTTCTCTAAATAGAGGTTAAGAGGTATATTTCAGCCTCCCCACTCCCTGCTTTTTGTATTTATGGTTTTCTTCTATTGTGCACCAATTGTGCTACATTTTTTAACATTATTCTTTATGAGTTGTGCAATCTGACTGCACCCTATGGAGAGACTTCTGGAAGTCAACAAATTCACTGCTTAAAGTCCTTTTGCTTAGCATGTTGTCATAGGTATCTTGGAGAGAAGTTTAGTCTTTGTACTTCAGATTAAGATAAAAAGGCATTTAACTTGATTTCATCAGTAACAATAATTTCTACCATGGTGAAGTTTATTACCAATATCAGAATACTCAGTCCCTTTGTTGGAAAATTAAATTTGGTATTTCTTAATCTGCTATTTTTTGTGACCAATGAAAAACTCTCTTTGACTTACATCCTGAGGCTGAAAAAATGTTAACTTTGAGTTAAGAACTATTCAAATAGCCAAATAAGAACTTTCTCTTCCATGAGCAAAGGGAAACTACCACAATGGATGAAATTTAAATCTGAGTGACCATTTTATTTAATGAAGGAAATAAAGGCAGTGTGAATGTTTTGATCTGACCCTTGCTGTTTATGATATTAAATTAGAACAAGATTGAAAACAATAGCCCAGTCTAAGAGAGGAAACATCCCGCAGTATGGGATATTCAATAATACCCAGAAAGAATATCTAACAAATTGATTTTTATCTACTAAAAACAAACAAACAAACAAACAAAAAATAGGATGACATAAGAATTATACCTTAATTATAATTTAGTATCATACCAATATTCCAGCAAAAAATTTCTGATAATAATCAAGAGGTTATTAAGATAACTTATAGAATGTTATGATGAATAACTAATGTATGTCTCAATAATATTGTAAGAATTCCATCATAAAATATATGAGTTACCAGGCAAAGTGCCTGAGATAGAATATATATTTTCTCCTTGAATTAATGTTCGAATACACATTTATCTGTACATATCTACATATTTATCTACATATTTTCAAGTTATACATAGGTTGTGTGTGTGTGTGTGTGTGTGTGTGTGTGTGTGTATGTGTGTGTGTGTGTGGTACTGGGGATGGAACTCAGGGGCATTCTACCTCCAAGCTACACCTCCAGCCCTATTTTATTCTTTTATTTTGAAATAGAGTGTCACTAAGTTGCAGATGGTCTCACTAAATTGCTGAGGCTGGCTGGGAACCTGCAATTCTCCTGTCTCAGCCTCCCAAGTACTAAGATTACAAACGTGTGTCACCATACCTGGCTCACATGATGGAATTCTACTCAGCAATAAAGAAGAACAAAATTTTGTCATTTGCAGGAAAATGGATGGAACTGGAGAATATTATGTTACGTATGTTAAGTGAGATTAGGAGTCACAGGTCATAGGTTTTCTCTCAGATGCAGAAATTAGGGAATAATTAGGAATATAAGAGGGACTTTAGATAATGGAGTAGAAACTCCAGTGGAGCAAGGAAAGTAGTTTTGAGGAGGGAGGGGGAAGAGGGAGAATTAATGAAGGGAACACTTCCACTAACATTCTGTACACACATGACAATACCAAATATTTTGTATGGGGGAAAAAGGGAGTGGGGAGGGAGCCTGGGAAAAACTAACCAAATACTCTGTGCATGTATGTCACTATCACTACAAACTACGTTATGATGTGAGACTATAATGCACCGAAATAGTATAAAAATAAATAAAATATTTTAAAGTACAAAAAACATAAAATTGTAAGTTAATTTCATATATAAAATATTTTAATAGAAAATTTTAGTTGTTAGTTATTCAACATTGTCTTCTATAAATGTACTCTATTAATGGGATGAGTGTTATAAAAACTGAAATTTAAATACTTCAGCATTAGAACTTGGATGTAAATAAGATGCTTTGATAATTAGTGTAATAAATGATATTAATAGTTTAGTCAATTATCATAATGAATGTTAGAAATAGGCTTCCATGGGTGAAATTAAAATAATTAAAGACCTGTACATTTGATAAAATACTTTACAGTTACTTCTTTTATTTTCATGAACAGTGTTATAAGATTACAGGTAGGTCTATAGCCTTTGCCTAGGAATGGAACTCATGATTTGATTTCCAAAACTGTTCTATTTCAACATTAGAAGAACCTTTATTTGCCTGATAAAAATTAGTTTAAAGGATTTATGCTTCTGGCATAATTTCAAGTAAGTTCTTAAAAATGAGCATTTCATGGAGATATCTCCTAAGAAGATTATGAAATCCCTAGGAAAATACCATGAATAGTACCAGTCTATATGGAAGAGTTTTTTACCTGTATTCAGTAAGTGCCTCTACATGGAGCAGATTTTCCTCTCAGAGTCTTTATGCTAATTAAAAGCTAGTAGTGATGTCCCATGGTGAACTAATTTCTTATTACCATAAACATTTTAGAGGGCTGTTATTATCTACTACAAAATGATGTTAATGTCTTTGATGGCATTTTGGCTTGAGACAGTTTACAAGAGAACCCACTGGTGATGAGTTTGAAAAGTATGAACAGGAAGTTTGGGTGGAGAAATAGGAAACATCTGAATTGTTATTCCAAAAATGGAAATTATTTGATATTTGAGGTGTTTAGAAAGAAGACAAGAATCAAAAGAACACAGGACTATATGGAAAAACAAAACAAAATGTAAAACATAGCCAGGCATGGTGGTGCACACCTATAATCCCAGTATTTGGGAGGCTGAGACAGTAGGATTTCAGGTTTAAGACCAGTTTCAGCAACTTAGGCCCTGTTTTTAAAATAAATATTAAAAAGTGGTAGAGGTGTAGCTCAGAGGGAGAATGCCCCTGGGTTCAATTCCCAGTATCAAAAAATAAAAAAGGAAGGAAAAAAGGAAGGAAGGAAGGAAGGAAGGAAGGAAGGAAGGAAGGAAGGAAGGAAGGAAGGAAGGAAGGAAGGAAATTAAAACACATGAATTTGCATTTCTACGGAGAAAGAAGAAAAGAGAATGAACATACACATAAAAAAATTTAAGGCCTTTGCAATGCAGGGTATGATATAAACCACCTCCTCCTTTTCTCCTATGGAATTATTAGTGAAAACATGTCTTATTCACTCAGGTTTTTGGAGCTTGTCAGCTTTTGTTAGGAGGTGTGTGAAAAGTTACTGAGTTCTGCTTTATATGGGGAAAAAGGCAATATCTTAAGTCACACTCAGAACAGTTTATGTTTAAGCTACAAATATACTTAGATATATGCTCATATGTAACTATGCTTACTTTTCCACAAGGATATAGGTGAATAAAACTGTGGGGTATAGGGTTAAATTAGATGAAGCAAAGGAGATCTCATTCCTTGTGATCTTTCTATGGTAACCAGGGAGGAAATTTATTTACTTTTTGAAGGCTTTTGTTTCAATATCAGCAGAAAATAAAATACTTAAATTAGTTGATCCTTAGAAGTTTTTAAAGCTGCAACTGCCCATGACCCCATCTTCATTATAAATTTACATCACTATGCAAATTTAATGGTTTGGGTAGTAAAATTATTCCAGTTATTCTGGATTTTAACATTCCATTCAGCTCAAAAACGAATTAGAAATGCATGTATACATTCTTCCTTTATTGCATGTAATATTTATTTGTTAAAATAGATCTAAGATATTAACAAAAAACTAATCAGTAATATGGAGTCTCCATGCCTAAACTGTCCAATAAGAGTTTTATGAAAATGGGATGTTGTGTAATATATAAGCAGCCACCTATGACCATGGAGCATTTACTTAAAAATCAGCCAGAATATTTTCTTACTTTATTTTTATATCAAATTATTAAATATTTATATCAAATCTTTAATGTTAGCTGGGTGTGGTGGCGCATGCTTGTAATCCCAGTACTTGGGAGGCTGAGACAGGAGGATCCTTTTTCGAGGACAGCTACCTAGTGAGGCACTCCGCAACTTAGTGAAACCCTGTTTCAAAATAAAGAATAAAAAATAGAACTGGGGGTGTAGCTCAGAGGTAGAATGCCCCTGAGTCAATCCCCAGTACTGCAAAAAAAAAAAAAAAAAAAAAAAAAATTAATGTTAATAATATAAATGCTGTAAGAATGCTTTGTTTAGTCAACATGATTTTAGAGTGAGAAATAGCTTTTCTAAGTGAAAGATACAAAAGCACGGTCATACAAAATTGGTGCAGGTGTAAATGGATGTAATTGTCTTGAAGGGAATTTAGCCATGTTTATCAAAGTGTATAATGCATATGTCTATGCCAGCATTTCACATCTATAGGTATGAGCCTAAATAGGCTCATAGGAATATACTGAAACATTAAGATTCAAAGTTATTAATTTCTACACACAATTAATACAACCTAGAAATAGATTTAATGATCAATAAATAAAGAATGAGTTAAGTAATTCATAATGGATCAATATAATGAAATTGTATGTAGCTTTTATGTAGAGAAAGAATGAGATACACTTGTATTACTAATGATCTTTAGTCAATCAGATATGCATTTATATATGCTTTTTAAATGTATAAAAGTTAATTCATTTGAATTGAAATACAAATAATAGAAGACCCTTGATAAATATTTATAGGATGAATGAATAGTTCAATAGATGAATAGATGATCTGATTTCGATGAAAAATGACAACAGAATTCCTGATCATGAAATATAAAAATATAGCCATAATGTTAAAAAATTAACATTCATTTCCATGTAGACCTTATCTGCACACACACACACACACACACACACACACACACACACACAAACACACACATGAGCACACAATTGGATGGAACAAGACAGATGGTCTCTGACTTATTGTTTCACTTATTTTCAACTTCATAATGATGCAAAAGTAATACACAGCTAGTAAAAGCTATTTTTGAAATTGTGAAATAACAATCATTTCCTGGGCTAGTGATATGCATCATGTTACTCTCTTTTAGCAGCAAACCACAGGTCACAGCCATGTAATCAGGAGGATAAATAATTGACACACTACAGCCTATCGTGCTAATGGCTATGATATTCATTCAGTACAGTGTATTCAATGCATTTTCAACTTACAATGAGTTTATCTGGACATTAACTCCACTGTAAGTCAAGGAGCACTTCTATTAGAAAATTTTGAGCCGGGCGTGGTGGCACACGCTTGTAATCCCAGCATTCGGGAGGCTGAGACCAGAGGATCTGGGTTCGCAACCAGCCTCAGCTACCTAGTGAGGCACTCCACAACTTAGTGAGACCCAATTTCAAAATAAAGAATAAAAATAGGACTGGGGGTGTAGCTCGGAGGTAGAATGCCCCTGAGTTAAATCCCCAGTACCACAAAAAAAAAAAAAAATTTTTGACATCATTATATAGAATAAAGTAAGCACATACAAAGTGACTCAATGACCAAATCTAGACCTAACATAGTTGGTAGTTGGTAGTTGATTGAAATATAATCAAGTGATAAAGAGAGATTATTGATCTTCTACTCTTTTTATATACATAATTAACTTAAGACTACTCTTTTTATGTACATAATTAACTGAAGACTCAGCAATAGCCATGTTACTTGGAGCAAATTAGATAATCTATTTAAAAATATAGTCAAGAGTTTCCTTTGGTATAAGTTTTCTCATACTGAATTTTCCATGGGTCAGGTTTACTAAATTATTGCTACAGTTCCATTTTCTTTGTATATAAAACTCCAAAGTACATATTTAGTGTTTCCACTATATTTTATAGAAAGAAGTGTGTACTTAGATAGAACTGATAACACAGCAGTAGATACAAAAAGAACCCAAATACATGATATAACATATTTGCATTCAGAATTCCTACATCCTCTTAATTATAATTATGTATATTTCTAACTGAATTAAACTACTTTTTTATCTTTTTTCATTCCATACAGATCGAATACCACTATTAAGTTTTATTTTGGGAATACCCTTTATCTCTCTTTAGCAAAGCATAAATTTAATATTGAAGCATAAGAACAACTATTGTTTAGCTGAACAAATTTTTCAAGAATGAATGTTTTCATAAGCACAAATATGTTTTCTAGTACAGGGAAGAAAACAAGTCTGAGGCAAGTGTCTCTTGTTTCCCTAGTGGTAATAACCTGTAACCCAGTTTATCTTGCTAATTGGCGGCCCTGGAAGAAAAACCCCCATAAAATACTCATATAAACTCTCAGTACCTTAACATTGTCAGCCTGAATTAAAACAACATCAGCAGATTCGGTATATTTAAAATAAGAAGAAAAACATATACAAAAAAACAGTAAATGAGACGGACTTGGTGGCGCATGCTTGTAATCCCAGTACTTAGGAGGCTGAAATGGAGGACTCAAGTTCGTGGCAAGCCTCAGCTACTTAGTGAGGCCCTCCACACTTAGTGAGACCCTGTTTCAAAATAAAGAATAAAAAA
>PVLC010004493.1:0-84633 GCA_004027655.1 Graphiurus murinus
CCTCCCTCCCTCCCTCCCTTCCTTCTTTCCTCCCTCCCTCCCTTGCTCCCTCCCTTCCTTCCTTCTTGTGCCTTGCTCATTCCTGTACCCCACACTTCTCAGCAGATGTTGGACAGTGGAACAAGGAGCTAAAAAGAAGCTTCAAAAGTGATTCATATGACAGTTATGTGCAGTCTTTGTGGGTGAGATGGACATGTTTTTAATAAAAATTAAAAATTAGGGAAGAATTTTTAATTAAAAAGTAGGAGAGCACACAGGATGGTGATGGATCCTGTCACTCTCCATGGCCGGAGCACTGGCACCATCCTGCCTGCTCTCCTGATCTATGTAATCTTTTGCTTTCCTTGCTTGGTGGTCAGTTAGATTCCTTTTGGGCTTCTGGCAGCCCCTTGGAGCTGGCTCTTTGCTCCGGCGTCATGCATTCATCATTCTCAGAAGTTTTTGTTCTTTCACAAAAAGATGCACCAGACTTAGCGTGTATTTTCTTCACCCAGCCTGGGATTAGTCTGGGTTCCTTTCAGTAAAGAATATTTACAAGTCAGGCTCTGGGTGCTGGGCATGCTCATTGCTCTTGAGATGTGCTGATTCCAAGCCCTTGCAGCTCCCAGAGTGAGAAGACAGTTGAGTGGGTGGACGGGGTGGATGGATGGATGTGCATACATACATCCAAGTCTGTTTTCATAGTTATGTTGCATGAGTTCAACACCCTGCCTGTTCCAATCCAAGGCCACAAGGTTTCTCCTGCTTCTCCCTCCCCTGACAGTGAGAAACCCCTCTTCTGTCATCTTGAGCGTGTCTCCTATGTGAGCACCCCCTGCGCTGCAGCTCCCTGCATCCCTCTCTCTTCCATTTGCACTCCAGTGCCCGCACCAGCTCCCCACTGCCTGCTCTGCTCCCTCAGCGCATAGTGGCGTGTGTGAAGCGATGCAGGGTATTTCAGAACCTCTTCAGTCGTCACCCCAGAGGAGCCTCGTAGGTGAGCATGGGGCGTAGTGTTTGTCTCTGGTAATGCAAGAGGTACTGTGGTCAGAATATCACAGATTCTCTTCTGGTATTAAAAACTACATCTTGCTTGATGAGCACTATTTCTTGCACATCTGGACAGACAGCAGTGACCGTATGACAGATTGAACACACTATGAGAAGACCACTCGTCTTTCCATGGAAACCTTGGGTAAACACCGGTACCAAAACAAACATCTAACTGTGAGCATCCGTCTCGACACCCACCACTCCCACCAAACTACTGCCTTACAGACCCACAGGGAGAAACAACTGGCGCAAGTGTTGCCCTCCCTTTTCAACTCTGTTCTCCATTGGACAAGCTCATCTCTAGGTGATTGCCTTTTGCTTCTGTAATTGGTTGAGGATTAGAAATTAGCACTGTCTTTCTTTTTATTTTTTGTTTTGAGACAGAGTGTTGCTAAGTTGTCCAAGCTGGCCTCAGACTTCTCCTGCCTCTGCCTCCTGAGTAGCTGGAATTACAGGTGTGTGCCAACCTTCCTGGCTATAAGCGATGTCTTTAAAGAGATTCGAATCAGACAGAGTTCATCATAGATGTACCTGTCTTCTGCCTCTTTCCCTGTATTTTGCACTTAATAAACCCATAATAAGCAATGATTTATTTTAGGTATGACTTGCTATGCTGGCATCAAAGATACTTTTTTTTTTTTCAAAATTAATGTTCTAAATTAAGTAACCTCAAAGTTAATAAACAGATTTAAGAAATTAGGCTTAGAATTCGAACATGACTTTTAAGCCACATACCCAGATTTCTGTTAACTTTGCTATTGGTACTGATGTGACGTGTTTTGTTTTGTTTTGTTTTGTTTTGTTTTGTTGCGGTAATGTTGATAATTCACACCATGTTACATAGTCATGTAATTGCTAAACTGCATTAGGGACATCCTCCCACCACCACATATTAAGACATAAAAATTAGAAATGGAAAAAAGCACAAGTACAGCATTACTACATAAAGTTCATTAACCTGTGGAAATGAGCAAGTTGTGTATGATACAATTTAGAGAGAGATTTGTTTGTTTGGGTTGAATATTTAGTCATTCAAGCAACAATTTCCTTAAGTTAAAGTCAATAATTTGTTTTGTTATTACAATTACAAAAATTGTTTCATAGCCTTAAGATACAGACATGGTCTGAAACACATAATACAGAGAACAGAATTTTCATAATGGATCAACTTAATATGTTTTTAATTCCAAACAATATAAAGAAAAATGGCTCTCCCGAGGTTTAATCTCGGTCTCGGATGATGTATTTGTCGTCCTTCAGAAGAAGGCAGACAGATGATGGCGCCCCAGCATCTCAGCGGCCCAGCCCACTCCTCCTTATCATCAGCAGATCAGCCACTGCTGGATGTTTCTGGATGTCCCCTTGCATTCTCTAGCTCCTGGCCAGTCCTCCTCCAAGGAGCATTCTTCAGCCTTGGCTTTCTGGACCAAGCGTCTAGCTCTCCCTGGAGAGACAGACAACCTGTGGACCCACACCCTGTGGCCGGGCTGCTGGCTCTCCCTGGAGAGACACACACCCTGTGGCTGGGCTGCTGGCTCTCCCTGGAGAGACACACACCCTGTGGCCCCACACCCTGCGGCCGGGCTGCTGTCCCAGAGCTGTTTCAGTGGAGCTGGTGAGCCGCGTGTCTGGCTGTGATGGGTGTGCCTCTGGGCCCTCTTCCTGCATTGCTCTGTTAATTCCTTTCCATGCTAATACTGTCTTTATACTTTTATTGGTACATTGTAATTATATATTATAGTATATTTGTATGACTTTGAGGCTCAAAGTCATACAAACATTGTGCTAATACTTTTGATTACTGTAGGGAATTTGATTAATCTCTCTAGAGGTTTGGAGAGAATTAATTCTTATAATACTGAGTCTTTAATCAATGAATATCGTATATCCCTTTCAATAATGTTTTGTGATTTTTCTCCATAGAGATTTCATGCCATTTTATTTGATTTATTTCTAGGTCCTTGAAGTTTTTTTGATGCTGTATCAGTTGTTTTTTGTTTGTTTTTTGCTATCTGCTGCTATGTGATAATAAAATTTCTCTTTGGTGGAATATTTTTATTTTAAGATGGCAGGAAAGTGTTTTATTTCCAAATTGATCACCCAATAAAATATTGAGTTTACGTACTTTGCATTGTAATTCACACCCAACTTTGCTCAGGCGTTGGACACTGTCATCACCGTGTCTGGCTAGCTGATCTTTTTTTTAAATGAGAGCATTGGCAGTTAATTCCACGGGAGCCTCACAACTGCTGTCAGTTAGGGTGCCATGGTAGTCTCAGGCCTGGGGAGACAGTTTCCATCCTGTATGAGGGTATGGCGGGCCCTGCACGGCAAGTGCAGGGCTATGGTTACATTCTGGATCCGGTCCACGCAGTTTGCAAAGGCTGCTGCTGATGCTCTACTGGTGTGCAGCCTGAGCCTGCACCTCTGGGGCCCAGGGCTTTGCTGGTTGGGTGCATTCAGACACTAGTGGTGACTCCTTTTAGAATGCTTGGCCACATATAGAGCCCAGCCCAGGGCCTTCCTGCTTCCCATGATGAGTGGAGGCAGACCCCACTGCCTCTGACGGCCCTGGACACTACCTGTGGACGCCCACTGTCCTGGTGCCTGGACTCCATGTCTCCTCGCCTCAACTCACTGCAGAGCTGGGATGGGTGGCGGGGGGGGGGGGTCTCCTCCTCTTGCTCCAGATTTACTCCAGAGCTGGGATGGGTGGCAGGGGGGGTCTCCTCCTCTTGCTCCAGACTCACTGCAGAGCTGGGATGGGCGGCAGGGGTGGTCTCCTCCTCTTGCTCCTGCTGCCAGGGTGCTGCTTTTCCATGAATAGCTAAGGAGCTCGGAGATAACTTGATCTCCTCTGTTTCTGTATGATCAGATGGATTTCAAATGGAGAAAGCTATAGTGTCAAAATAGTCTACTATCTATAGATTTTAAAGTAAATAGTTGGAATGGCTCATGTTTATAATCCTAGTACCTGAGAGGCTAAGACAGGAGGATTGGAGGTTCAAGGACAGCCTCAGCAAGTAGTAAGACTAATCAACCTAGTCAGACCCTGTTTCAAAATAAAAATAAAAAATAGGGTTGGGGTATAGCTCAGAAGTAGAATGCCCCTGAGCTCAATCCCCAGTAACACACACAGAGAGAGATAAAAGGAGAAATATGTGCCTTTTTATCATGTCTGTAAGACAGAAGCATGTAGCAACTGGGATTTAAATGAGCCATTACTGAGTGTGTGCTGCACGTCTAGAAGGTTCAGGAGAACTCTCCAGGCTAGTACCTGTGAGTGTGTCCTCCGTCACATGGACATGGGCAGATGGAAAGCAGGGACTGGGGCTGCAGGGCAGAGCCCATCCGGGGACTCCTGCTGCCCACCTTCATCCTCTCATGCACCAGACCCCCATCGCCACAAGCACTGATGCCAAGGCCATGGGTTCAAGGTCAGTGCACTCCTGTGTGGCGCAGGGGCTCGTTCTAAAGCCAGGCCACAGAGGAGCCACTGTCAGGGCGGGAGTGTTGTGTCCTGGTGCTCCCTATACTGCAGGCACGCAAAGCGCTCTCTGGAGAACGTTCATTCATAGTCTGGTCCTTATGGTGCCGTTTTCCACCACTGTGTCATATTTACTTTGAGAGGGAATTGAAGGAAAATGAGCTTACCTGCCGCACATCATCGTCGAAGAGTTGTCTGATGACAGCTCATTTCAGACATTCCTCTCAGTGCCTTTTGTCATTTAGGAGTTTTGTATGTAAGTTTTATGATCGTCCTATAGGAGGTCTATATTTCTAACACTGCTTCTTAAGAGCACTGTTTTAGAAGGCAGGTAGTCTTCTAAATGCTGTAACTTTGAGAAACACTGTGGAGAGACATAGGTGGATGGCCTCCTTGAGAACCTGGGGTCTGTCGAGAGTTCCTGTGGGGCCCAGTTTGCTCCGATGGGGAGAGGTATGAGCTGCCCATATCCTCTGGTGGTGGTGGTGGAATGGCCTTCTTGCCTGGGTTCCAGGCGTGCTCTCTTTTCAGAGCATGAGACCTGGCCCCATGGGGAGCCCCTCCAGCAGGGAGGGAGGAAGGTAAGACTCTGTCCTGTGACTGCCGTTAAGAATGCACTTCCTGTGGGTCACTGGGTTACAGGTAGTCATTTTACTTCATGTGTTCTTCTTTTGTTGAAGTGTAGTAATTTATGCCAGTCGAGCGAGTTTTGCCACATTTAAATAAAAATAGTAAAAGAAAACATTTTGATACAGAAGATTCAGGCAGTTTTATTTCATGAGCCTAATGGAAATTTGAGTAGTTAATGAAAGGTTAGCCACAGACATATAATGAGAACGAAAACAATTTCGTTTCTAGTACACTTCGGCGGACTGGGTCAGCTTTAGGAGTGGGCAGTATTGGGCCAAGGAAGTACAGCTGAGGGAGGAGGCAGAGAGCTGCCAGGAGCTCTGTCCTTGGTCAGACGCCCTTGCTAGAAGTCAGCAGAAATGGTGAGATGGGATGAAGTCAGCAAAGCAAAGCCACAAAGTGTGCAAAAGCACTTTGTAAAAGGACTGTTGGGTTGTAAGTTGCTAAGGTCCTGAGGGGAAAAGAAATTAATCAGCTATAAATTTGTTAAGCAATGTAAACCAAAAATTAAGGCATCTCATATGTTAGTTATTAGTTATTAGTGTGGAATTAATCTTGTCACAGTAAATTAGTTATGCATCTTTCATCTCAAGCATTTGTGCCGCATTTTCTTACACAGAACATAAGCAGATAGACTCCAACACCAAGGTAGTCGTGATGTCCCCTGTAGGAAGGCCGGGTCTTCCTGTAGTCTTGCTGTCTTGCCTCCTCTCCTCTCCTCTCCTCTCCGCTCCTCTCCTCTCTTCTCCTCTCCACTCCAGCCTAGCCGTAGCATCCTAAGACTTCATTCACTTTTGAGCAGGAAGCCTTAACAAACCACCTCTGAGATTTTAAGGTCCTGTAGCGTGAAGAGCTGCAGCTGCGCTGCCTGTGACCCTGGTAGGTGTTGGTGTTTCTCTATCACTCTTTTGACCTTCAGTCTCATCCGGGATGCTGCCGAGATCTCTGCACAGATTCCCACTTAGAAAGGGCAGCTCCTCGGTTCAGCCATAAGAACATTCTTCTAACGTTGGAACCTGTTGACTGTATTTTCCCATAAGACAATTCACTAATTACTAGAATTTTAGCTCTTTTAGTTTAGGGCAACCTTTCCATCATTATGAGGCCTGCTTGTTTTTAACAGCTAATATGTGTAATTACATTTAAAATAAGTGCGCTCCAAGTGCTTTAACAGCATTCTGATATTAGTGCTGTGACCTAGCAGTTGTCTTCTGGTGGCTGAATAATTAATTTGTTTCTAAGAGCTTTTGAGTTTGATGGTTGCCTAACACAAGGGTTTCCTTGTGGAGGGTTAGCTAGCTTCCAATGACCCTTCGTTGCCATCTGGTACAAATTCAAAGTGCTTCTGTCATCTGCTGCTAATTGCTGTCACCTGCACATTGCAGTCCCTCACACAGACTAGGAGAGCAACATACACACTGCCTTCTGGAGGGGCTCCTTGGCCCCCCGCATGTGCACCCTGAAAGGTGGCACACAGGGTTTTCAGCAGAAACATTTTAGGCTAATGTGTATTTTAATACCTAAGGTATGAAAAATGGGGACCGTTTTGGTGAAGGTAATTAATTCCCTAAGTCCAAGCATTTGTCTGTTTTATGATTTGTTTTAATGGTTCTGGTGCTTAGTGGCCTATTTAGGCTGGCAAGATTGTTTCCGCGACATTGTACAGAAGACTTCTTTAATCCTCTTTGCGAAGCTGATAAGCTTTGCGTCAGGGCACTAGCCTATAGCACCATATTATATTAATGTATTTTACTTGTAATTTAGAGAACAAGAAGAATATCCTGATTTGAGGTCTAAACTGTCCCCTGTGGCACTGGCACAGCTGATAATCGTGAGCGAGAAAGATGTGTATATCAAATAGTTTACAAAATGAAGCCAGCTGTGTTTCCCTACACACTGTGGCTTCCTGACATGCATCATTAAACCTTATTAGCTACTTCCTTTCACAAAGATTCTTGTAGTCTTGAACATTGCATATTAACATTTTCTGCCCCTCCAACTGGAAATTATTTGCTTTATTGTAGAGTGTCAACTTGCTCTAGTTTCTGATGCGTTCTAATTGGTACTTTAGAGTATAATCATCGTGAGATACCACGCCATGCATTTCTTTATTTGGAAATTAATACAGACCTTTTCACTTTATCTGTCAATCTGAGCAACTTTTCACACAATTCCCAACTCTTGGGATTGCTTACAAGCCATTAAGTATGAAATGGTTCATAAAATGTCTCTGAAGACATAAAGTAACACAAAAATTCTGGATGGTTTAAAATAGTGTTACGTTTTGCTAAGATACCAGTAATAAAGTGCATTTTAAATAGACAGTTTTAATAATAAAAGGGTGATTAAGCAAGATGAAAAGTTTATTTAACCGTATTACCTTATAATTTTAAATTTTCAGTAAATCTGCTGAATTTCATTTTCCTCATTAAAGAGTGCAAATAATAAGACCCATGGATTATGAAAACTGAAGAACCTCTCCAAAGTTAAATTTTAGACCCAAATGATAATTTTCCTTCATTCTTTTTCTCTTTCTTTGCAATTCTGTATCTGCCATTCTGCCATGCTGTCTTAAAAATCAAAATGTTTACCTCCTATTAACTTCTGGTTAATAGCTAGTTAAGCTGGTGTGTGGGTGGGACAGAAAATGGGCAGAACCTAGTCTTTGTTCAAAATGACAGTAATTCTGAGGCGATTTTAAACACTGGTCAGCATTTTTAATCTTCACATGTGTTTTAATATAGTTATAAATAGGTGATACACATTTTCCAGGGGACTTAATGAACTAAATAGAATATTGCTCATAGCTTGGGTTCTAGTAAAATTCAGGGTCACAGATCTTATCGAGTTGGTGGTGCCTGTTAACCTAAAAGCACTCTTGATGGTTTTTCATGGTGACGGCTGCCCGGGACCTAGAGAATGGCGAGGAGAAGGCAGTGGCCCACACATCCCTGCATGTTCTCACAGCTGCCGAGAAACGCCCAAGGAGCCATTTCCTCAGATCCTGCTGTGCGTTTCCTTTCTTCTAAGTTTTGTGGTTCAGTGCTAGTTCTAGCAGAGCCATGATGTTAAACGTGCTAAATTCCACCATCGATGTGAAATTAAATATTAGGGAATTTTAAGTTCCCTTGCACAAACTACAAAATATGCTATACTTGTTGGTATGCCAAAGAAAGAATTTAAATGTTGATATCTTAATCACTGAATGACTCTCATTGTATGTAGAAACTTACATGCGGTATCACCTCTCATGAAGAGTCCAGGGTTCGAAAACAAGAGTTGCGGTTGTAAACTTAATGACCTTGTTTACTAATATAACTTAGCCATCCTCTTTTCTAAAATTATATAAGGAAAAGAACTAAACAGGCAAAAGGCCCACCCCTTCCCAATTCTACACAATTGTTTTTAGAACAGTAACTCATGACTCAGGGAGAGAGGACTGGGCTGGGGCCTGTGTGCTTGCTGGTCCCCTCACCCTCTGCTCATGGGATGGCCAAACAGTCACTCACCTGATCTGTTTTCCTCTTCTGAATTTCACCCTCCCCACCCTCTGGGGTCCACCATTTCCAAGCCACTAACAGGAAAAACTCCTTCAATTCCTCACATTCTGAACATTAGACCGCTACCATTTTTTTTTTTTTTTCTGTTTTCTTTTTGAAAGAGTAGAAGTTCCCTTAGAGGAAAAGAGACACTATGCATGGGGATTTCAGAACGCTGGAAGTTTCATGATACTGGAAGCCCTGTGTGCTTTTAATCATTTCCTTAGCAAGTCCTAACAGAACCCAAATTTTGGTATTATTAATCTATTTAAAAATATGAGATTACAGCCGGGCATGGTGGCGCACGCTTGTAATCCCAGCATTTGGGAGGCTGAGACTAGAGGATCTGGGTTCGTGGCTGGCCTCAGCTACCTAGTGAGGCACTCCGCAACTTAGTGAGACCCTGTTTCAAAATAAAGAATAAAAAATAGGGCTGGGGGTATGGCTCAGAGGTAGAATGCCCCTGAGTTCAATCCCCAGTGCCCCCCCCCCCAAAATGAGATTACTTTTTATTCAGTAATATACTTTAGAAATCATTATATTTAAGTGAATATTTAAGAGTGTATTTTAAGAGTGTTTCTCCCCCTCCTCCCCCAAGATATTTAGAATAAGGGATTTGCCACATTAAGGGGAAAAAACACACACACACTCTTCCACGCACCTCCCAGAATAAAAATGTGCCACATATTACTGTTGCTTCAGGTTGGACTAACAAAAGGAAAAGGGGCGATTGTCCTGCATTTTAATCCTTTTGAAGAAAGCCATAGTCTTCCCTTTCTCACTAGGTCTCTCAAAGCTTTAAGACACCTAACAAGAGCCTTTCTTTTACAATGCCAGTACCATTTAGAGTTCTTATTTTTAAACTCCGTTTTTCCTACTCCTAGGGGAAGAAAAAGAATTCCCAAGAGCATGGGGTCTCACTGCATCTGTGAGGCAGCGTGACGGGTCAGAGTCCGGGCAGGGCATGCGGAAAACATGTTGGCCTAGAGCTTTCTCTCTACAGCGAGCACTGCCCCTAACCCCGGGCACCCTGTTCTAGATAATAAGGGTTAGAGACTAGGGCAATGCTCTTTGTCAAATACCTGTTAAAATAGAAAAATATCAAAATAAGCTTCTTACTTAGACGAAATGGAAAACTAAATGTCTGACTCGGATTTCACTTACATGAACAGTGTTGATGCTGGTGCTGGCGTCCATGGCCAATCGTGCAGGCTGTTGAGGTGATTATTTAAAATTAGTGGGTTTTCAGTAAAACCACTTAGGAATTAGTAGCATTGCCATGATAAAAATAAGGTAAATATATCAGGACCAGAAAACCATTCAGCAAGCCATGGTTAGGGTTTACTGACTTGGTTCAAATATTTTGGTCTAAATCTTGAGGAAGACATAGCTTGTCTCTCCTGCATTGGTTCGCTACTGCATTTCAGGTGCCCTGTCTTTACATCGGATTCTTTATGTGCTGGTAGATTTTTATTCAGCGATCCCTCCCCTGTAATCCAGGATGTTACAGTCTGTCAATTCTGTCCTGAATTCTACATGACAAAAAGGGTATTTGGTGTAACTCCATTGCCAAGATAAGTAAATAAAGTCTTGAATCTACTGGATTGGAGGATTGAGGTGGAGCTCTGCTTTCCTAGAGCCAGCCTGCAGAATTCAGGAAGACTGTGCGTCAACCTTGAGCTCCCTCTGCTGGCGAAGCCCCGCCATGCCATGCCACAGTCTTGCTGTCACTTCTCTCCAGCTTCAAAGCACTGCCCTAAAGACAGGACAGAATGTTAATGTGAAACGTGGCATTCACTACGTTCAAAGTGAAGTGCGGAACAGGATGATTTTTAGGTTTATGTTTCCTTCAATCCTGATTTTCAAATAAACGATGTGGACCCTGTAAGATAAGCTCAGGAGTAGTGTATAGTAGAAAGTTCATGGATTTATCTTAACATTCAGTGCTAGACTTAATGTCATTTGTGAGTAAAAACTAAACTTCCAAATAGTTTTAGGCTGTTTTTCTTCTTTTACTCGTTCATTTTTAAGTATTTTTTTTTATTTTTTAATGGGACTGAGGGTTGAACAACTCTGGGCATTCTACCTCTAAGCTACACCCCCAGTCCTATTTCCATTTTTTGAGATAGAATCTCACTAAGTTGCCAAGGCCAGCCTTGAACCTGGATCCTCCTGTCTCAGCCTCCCATGTACTGGGATTCTAAGCATGTGCCACCAAGGCTCGGTTTAAGTATGGTTTTGATGTGCAAGTTGAGAATGTTTGAAATAATTTTAGTAATTATTTAAAACAAAAATTTTAAGTTATGAGTATTTTTTAGCCTGTATTGTCTTATACTTGCTGATGTTGGTACATTGACTATAGCCTCCCAAATGTTCTAGTATCAGTAAAGGCCGCTAGAGAGCATTTAGTAGGACCAGACCATCCTGCTTGAACATATAAGTTGTGTGAAAGCAAATCTGCATGTGCACGTATGTACATTTATATGCATGACTGCTGTGCTGCCCTGGCCTCTACTGAGCATTATGAAGACTGTTCTGATAGGGGATGTGTGCCATTAACCATGCCAGAGGCAGTCTAGAAGGCCAGCAGTCTGAGGAGACTGGCCCCATGAACCCCCCTGACTCCAGCAGGGAGTGTGCTCCAGGTCCCCCATCGCCCCTCCTGGCAGAGGGTGGCATCCAGGCACGGTGCCATGCCTAGGGAGTGCAGCTCCTCCGGTAGGTGGCGGGAAGTGGCATACTCCCTGGCTTAATAGCTGACCCTTGCTCTGGTACTTGTTGGTTTACATAAGAAAATATAGAGCCCCCATCTTTCCTATCTTTTAATGAGACTGGGGATTGAACCCAGGGCCTGCCTTTCTCTCTCTCTCTCCCTCCGCCCTCCTTCCCTACCCCCCCTCTCTCGTTGAGACAGAGTCTCCCTAAGTTGCTCAGGCTGACCTTGAATCAGAGTTTATTGCCCTCAGCCTCACAAGTAGCTGGGATTATAGGTGTGCACCACCATTCCTAGCTCCCACTTTTATTTTAAATGTTAAATATCATTCTATATAATAACTATAGAGTAAGCCAGAAATAAACCTTAAATTCTGAGTGTAGAATAGGCAAAATTTGTTGGTTGGTAAGAATGCAGGTTATGAAATATTCTTTCACAGTAGACTTCAAAATGTCTGTGAATATAGTTTTCAGTTTTTAAGAATTAAGGTCATATGTTGTAACCTTATGCATTGTCGTGCTGATACTTCTTTAGGGAGCTTTTAAAGCACATATCATGGAGCCAGTAGCCTCTTCTTATTTTGCAGATTACTGGGGCTGCGAATAGGACCAGTCAGACAGTCTTCAGGTATGGCTAGCCTCACCACTGCGGGCAGTTAGGACTTAGGACAAGCAGATAAAAACTGAGGGGAAGCAAAAACTAAGACTTAAAATTTAATTTAAGCTCCATAATGGGAAAAGTTACTGCTATAAATAAGATTTAGGACTTAAATTTAGTGTACCAATATTATTTATTTGAAATACAGAAATACAAATGAAACCTAAAAATTACTCTTTTCTTCTTAAGGTTGTGCTAAAAGGAAACTCTTCAAAGAACATGACGCACATACGCAAAATTATCAGTGCCAAGCTCAGTATGGTGCGCGGGCACAGGGAGGGAGGCAGTGGGAGTTGGGAGGAGGATTACCAAGGAGTGCTGTGTGCATATATGTGTCTCTATCACTCTGAACTTTATCATGATATATGATTACAAGGTGCCAATAAAAAATGAAAAGATGTGCTAAAGGGGAAATATAGGGCTGATTTCTTTTAAAGATACTGAAAAGGAATATGCTTCTTATCAGAATTTCATTTGAGTTATAGCAGTGTCATAGTCACAGCCCACACACATTTCACAAATAGTTTACGTAGTAAAAGATAAACATTAACAACTGTGGGTGTTCTTTACATAGTCTTTCATATATAAAGCTCTACTCTCTCTGTGTAGAGTACTCTTGAATAAATTAGGGGACTTTTCTCTTGAATAAACTTGATTAGGAGCTTTGCTCTTTTTCAAATTGTGCTGTATTCACAGGTAAAATGTAGGATAATTTAAAATAATATTTGGCTCTTGTAAATGTGTAAATTGGCTCTTTGAATTTTATTATTTTGCTCTTCTAAAATGCTCCCATGTAACGACGAAGTACACATGAGTCTTAAAGATTGTTAAGAGTGTTTTCCTGTCTACAACTTGCTAATCCAGGGGCAACACTACAGCAGGTAGTGGTCCTCACGTGCTTTCCCACTGATGGGACCTAAGGTTTTATAGCAAGGTTTTGCTCAGTCTGCGCACTTTGGTTCTTGGGAACTTAGTAGCATGAGGGGAGTCTTAGCTCTGAGATGGATGGGAGTATTGCTGTGTTACGGAGATAAGGTCCAATTCTCATTCGTCCCCACGTCATTTAAAAAAAAAACCTGACCGATCTTTTCTTGATTAAGCAGGAGAATACCGTATTTACCCTTTATTGTTGTTATAAACCATTATTTTACTGAGAACCATTAGCTATTTAAAACTTGGTACATAAATTAAAGAGGAGCTAAATGGATTTGTGATCGTTGCCATTAGTAGCATTTTAGATTATACAGGCAATTATTGTGTTCATTATCCTAGAACAGCCCCTTTGCAGAGCCATTGTGGTTGTCTTAGACATTATGCACAAATTTTCCCTTGGAGATTAAAATTTCCAGTAGCGTATTTAATTTTGTTATCACAGTTGTTTCAAATGAAACAAATATTATGACAGGTAGGAGAAAATTTGCCTTACTAATATAGGAAATTACAATAAATGTTGAAAATTACTTCCTACTATTTTTAATTTACCTTTTCTTACACAGTCATAATTACTTCAAGTGATTAATAATATACTTTATGGGTGAAAAGGTTTTGCAGTCCTAGCAAAAGGTATCTGGTCTGTTCAGGTGTTCAAGAAATTCTTTGAAGAATGCAGAGATTCACATCAAAACTAAAGTTACCACTTTCTTTATATAATCTGTAACTTTATAAATTAACTAGCTTTTATTTTAAGTAGCTCTTAAGATCCCATACGGTCCTTTAGGTGAATTGGAGAAACTTTTAAGGATATTTCAGAGAAATCTAATGTAAAAAGAATAACCACTAATTGAAAGTGGTTTTTTGTTTTGTTTTGTTTTTTGGGTTTTGTAAAAAAAAAAAAAAGCCTTGATATACATCATTTCTGCCCATTGTGTGTTGTGAGAATTAACCCACAAGTGAGGGCTGAGCTGTGCACACCGCAGCTGGGTGCAGTTACAGTCCAGGAGGAGCAGCAGCGGCTGAGGGAGGTACCTGGGAGAACCCAGACACACACGCCGGGCCGGAGCCCTGCTTGCCTCCTGCTTGCTGAGGGAGGTACCTGGGAGAACCCAGACACGCCGGGCCGGAGCCCTGCTTGCCTCCTGCTTGCTGAGGGAGGTACCTGGGAGAACCCACACACACACGCCGGGCCGGAGCCCTGCTTGCCTCCTGCTTGCTGAGAGAGGTACCTGGGAGAACCCAGACATGCCGGGCCGGAGCCCTGCTTGCCTCCTGCTTGCTGTGAGCCCACAGGGGTGGGAGAGGACCGTGCTTGCTTGGCCTCAAAACCTGGATGTTCACTCATGGGGCAGTGGCCCACACGTCTGTCTTGGTCAATTAGAAAGTTATTAATGCCTTGAATTATCCGCATATGCATATCCGTGTGCAGTGGGCTGCTTTTAATGTTGCGATGCTCTATGTGGCACTTTTCAAAGGAAACTTTGTATTCGTTTCTGAGTGGTTTTGTCTGCTTTGAGTCTTTCACCGCTTCGATGCAGGGGAAAGTGTGAGGTAGTGGTTATGCGTTTTGCAAGACAGTGATTCTTTATTTTATTACAAAAAAAGACCAACTCTGGAAGGCCAGATTAAATCATTCCTTTCACTTTGTAATGGGATTTGGATGAATAGAGTAAAATATGCACTTTGCATTCATTGATAGCATCTTTAGGTTGAGGTAATTGAGTCTTTCTTCCCTGACTGAATGAATAATGACTTCATCTGATCCTCAGTGGGGCTGAAACTTAGACCGCCTTTGTCACAGCAGAAAGATCTGGACTTCGAAACATGCTCTACTTCCCTGGCTTAATTTTTCTTCATTTTAATCCAAAAACCTATTTTTCTCAATAATTCAAGCATAAACTATGTAGTAGTGAAGTAGCGGAAATTGCGGGATATTTGTCCTCCTCTTGCTGCTTTTCAAATGGAGCTGATAAATCAGCCGCTGTGGTTTTGAGTGGCCTCGTTCTCAAGGGAAGGCCCAGCCTCTGCCCTGGAAACAACGCAAGGAGTTTCCAGAACTCCTTGAACATAGTTCCTTTCCGAGTGTTCGCTGTCTAAGGAAATGGGGGCGGGGCGGGGGGGCACTGCCCTGTGCAACACCTGGAGGTAGATCAGGGAGCCGTGAGGCCTTAGAAGTTACCTGTGGAAGCAGCCCCGCTCCGTGCTGTGCTCAGAGCCATCCACCACAGCCATGCTTGGGGGCGGGGCGAGGGGAAGGGGAAGTTGGGAGCCTGCAGTCTTGGAGGGGTTTCCCTGGTGGACTGTCTCCTTTATTATTACTTCAGAAGTGAGGCGATATTCCTGTAAAACTGATGCTTACTTTCTGTTTGAAGTTTCTTATTAGGAGTCCTGCATAGTAGTGAAAAGACTTATAGTGGCCCAATGAGGGAAGAGGGCCAGGCTGCCTATCCCCAAACCAACAGGCACACTCTTGCTGTAAGAGGGGCCTCTGCTGTTTACACTTCTGGTGCATCCCTTTTCAGGGAGAGGGGACTGCAGGATACACTAACCATGCTTTCCCTGTCCTAGAAAGGATGACTTTGGCCTGCTGGCTACTGTATCCCCAGGGCAGCCCAGGGCAGCCGGACCAGCCTGCCTCAGCTGCATGGGAGCCCTGCTGACCACCTCTCCCTCTGTGTCCTTAGCATCTCAGGGTGCTGCGTTTCCCTGAAGAGCCCACCCCATCAAGCCAGGGCAGAAGACAAGAAAGGAGCAAAAAGAGGCAGCACCCAGTTCTTGAAAACTTTGCCCCTTCCTAGGAACTGCGGGAATGTCCCTCCCTTCCACCACCCCATCCCTCCCCTTGGCCTGGCTTAACCAGATCTGTGACTTCTCAGCCTCCGTGGGTTGAAAAGTTGATCTGTGAGCCTGTTCTCTCCTGGCTTCTGTAAACGTTGCTGCTTGACCAGTACTTGGTTTGGGTTGTTGGCCCTACATTTCCAAGAGGGAAAGAAGACCCAATTTAGGTCAAAACTGGCAACAAGACTACACTGCAAATGGGCTCCGCTCCCTCTGTTGGGTCTGCACGACAAGGGCAGGCAGGCGCCTAGGAGGGGGCGCCCTTGACTCCCAGCCTGCCCTGCAGACTCTTCTGTGTCCTGCCTGGGTGTAGGATTGGAAGCAGCACTCTGGACAGAGGCCAGCTACAGGGCTCCGGGTTCCTGTTAGCAGCCCATGGGGTCTGCAGTGTTCCAGGAGGCCTTAGTGCATTCCTCAAGAGTAATGCTAGCTGGGCGTGATGGCACACACTTGGGAGGCCAAGGCAGGAGGATCACAGATTCACCACCAGCCTCAGTAACTTAGCAAGGCCCTCTGCAACTTAGCAAGACCCTAAAATAAGACTGGGGGTATAGCCCAGAGATAGAATATCCCTGGGTTCAATCCCCAGTGCCAGGAGAAAAAAAAAGAATAGTGCTGATTATTGGCTTCAAGATGGGTCTAAAAATAAGCCTAGCTGGGCGTGATGGTGAACACTCATATTCCCAGTACATGGGAGGCTGAGACAGGAGGATCACAGGTTCCCTCCCAGCCCCAGCTACTTAGTGAAGGCCTCCCCAACTTGGTAAGACCCTGTTTCAAAAAAAAAAAAAAAAGAATAAAAAATAGGGCTGGCGGTGTAGCTAGAAAGAAGAATGCACCTGGGTTCAATACCTAGTACCATACACTCAAAAAAAAGAACTTTTTTTTTTTCCAATTTGTATACTTTCATGGGTGCATTGTAATTACACATCTTAGTGAGGTTTCAAAGTCTTACAAACACGCACACAGGTCTTGGTGTGCTCCCCTCAGGTCCTGCCTGCTGCCACCGCCCCCCATACGTGACAGTGAGATTGATGGTGACATCTTCATACCCGGGCAGAGCAGAACCTGAGTCCTTCCTCTCCCTCACTCTCCTCGGTGATGCTAGTCTTGCGTTACCTACGAGATTGGCCATTGGCAGGCAAGCATCCCATAATGAACTCGTTTCATAACCTCAGACTGTGGCACACAGTGTAGCAGGCATGCCCTTGCTTTCCTGACAGCTGCACTGAATGGACTTTCTTACAGATTGCTTTCTTCCTGTTGGTTCTCATGGTCCCATGAGAGTTTATGACAAATAACCAAAGCCAGATGTAAACTAAATTCTATCAGCCAAAGTTAACGATTCTCAAAGGGCATTACAAAATAAACCAAGTTATTAGCTCAGCAGTTCAAACTTTTAAATTTAAGACTCATAGTACCTCGTTTGTTTTTCCATCAAGGTTTTGGTGTTGGTGGGGTTTGTATTTTGTTTTTTGGCCGTTGTACTTGCTCTTTTTCAAAAGTTGTGCCAAATCAGAAGAAATTCAGGTGGCAGAGAGACAAGACCCCTGTCCCTGTGGGCCTGAGCTGCCATTCGCATCAGTCAGGAGCTTGCTGTGCCCCTCGCCTCATGCCGTGCCATGCCAAAGGCTCCAGCCACCTTTGCTCCCTGGGTAGCACCATTTTGCACACCAGTACTGGTGTGCAGTCCCCAAAGTCACACAGTTCTTCTACAGAGAAACTAGGTCGAAAGCAGGCATCTTAACAGTGACACAGCGCCATGAATATCCAGCTTCCTGGATCACAGAAGCCGTGCCCGGTGTGTGTATGACGCGGTTTCAGCTGCAGAGTCCATGATGCCCATTCTACAGATGAGAAACCTGGCACTCAGCTGGAAGGCAGAGCTGGTGCTTGCATCAGCTCGGAGGTTGGAGGCCAGGAGCCTCCCCTGTGCCCGCGTCACTTCCCTCCCTCTGGCTCTGCAGCCTCCCCACGTGCAGAGCCCTCCTGCGGCTCTCCCACCCTGCACACTGTACTGCACTCTGGTCTTTCAGGGGTGAAACTAACAAGGAGAAGCAGTCTGCAGAGATTGCTAGAGTTGAAAATGGAAGTTACATGCTTCAGAAGAGCCGCGTTTTCTTCACTTGTAGAATGAGAGCTGAGGGGGGGGGCTGGTCTGCACTGTTTCCAACAGCAACGAAAAATGAACTGCGTCTTATTGACATGACTTTCCTCACATTTGCTAAGCTAGCAGATGAACTCCAGGGTGAGCCTGAGTGTCGCGCGTACTCTTCCTCGGAGAACCCAAAGCAGGGGCTTTGTGAAAACAGAAAGGCTTTCACTGAACGCTAACTAGCCTCCACTGGCTCTTCACTCCAGGAGGAGCCCTTCAGAGAGCCATGCAGAGGGGAGGACACACATCCTCCTGCTCTGGGGGCTCTCAGTCAGAACAAAACCCTGAGATGCGGATACGAGGAGGCACTTGAGAGTGACGGCAGCCACGCGCATGTGGCAGGGCACGTACCGAGTGAGAGGGGCCTGTGCTCTCAGGAAACTCTGCTCTGGGGCTGGGCACTGGGCAAGCCCCCCGCCCTCCCCTGCGCCTGTCATCTCTGTGTCCTGGTCTGCGACCATAGCCTCACTCAGGCAGAGGACCAAGCTGAGGTGGTTGGGTTGTATACAGTGGCCTTGAGTTTTGTCAGTGACCTTTCTAGGAATGCTCTGGGGCTCACAACCTATTTTCTCAGAAATTCTGCCTCAATCTGTAAGAGGTTTTTCAGGAGAAAAGTAAAGTTGATACATTTTGTATTTCATTATTATAAAAAGCCTTAAATATTATTAAGTCATCATTGTCATGCTTTCTGCTTGGGTCATGGATTAATGTTGCGCTGTTTTCTTTCAGGTTGGTTTGTTGGACCTCGAGCTCAATCAGCTGACGAAGGCACTATTTCTGGCGTTAGTTGTTCTCTCGGTTGTTATGGTAACCTTGCAGGGGTTTTCAGGGCCGTGGTACCGCAACCTTTTCCGGTTCCTCCTTCTCTTCTCCTACATCATTCCCATAAGGTAGGTTTAAGAACTGAAAATAAGATAAATAAGACACACGTCTGGTTTCATAGCATATGATCTTGTTGAATTTTTTCTTAGTGTGGAAGAAATTACCCAAACAAAGCTAAAGAGGAAGGTTCCAGGAAGAACCCTGATGTACTTGATGAGTCCTGTAGAAATGGTTTCTGGGGCATAATGACTATTGTTAGAATAATCTAGAGATTGACAGTTTTCCTGATGTGAATGCATTGATAATTTAATCTTCAACAACTGGGAGGTATTTCTTGATAAAGCCTAAGTCTGAATCTGAGAAAATAATTTTTGTTGATCGCTGATGTTTTATTTTCAGTGCTCTTGGATCTGTGTGTGTCATTGACATTTTAAAGTCACCTATATCTGAAGGAGGAGCTGATACATCCTCTAAGTTACAGCATTAAGTCTTTGTAAAGAACCATTTTCAAAATGATAACCCATATAACTAGTGATTGGGATAGAAATAATTAAGTGTCTAAGGATTAATATTTATAGTGTAAACATTTGGAAATCTATGTTTACATATTTGCAAAAACAATACCTTTAAAAAGAAATCCTTAATATATATGATTGAAATTTTTCATATGAATACTTGAAACCTAATGAGTCGTGGATAAAGTATGAGTGTAGAATAGATACATAGACTGGAACAAAATAGAAAAGAATGCTTAGGCTAAGGGCATAATGCTTTGAAGAGAAAGACACATCTGTGTTTGTAAGCCAGCAGTCTAAAAGTCTTTCCCTGAGCTGGGGCTTGGGGCCGTGCGCACAGCTCTGTGCTTCTGCAGTTGCCATGTTGTGTGCTCTTTGAGGTGCAAACCTGGCCCCCTCTCCCCCTTGGTAGCAGTGGCCCCATGGGAGTGCCCCATCTGCAGTGCTGCTCCTCCGAGTGGCACAGAGAACCTAAGACACACGTCGTCGCTAGCCATCATGAATCACGGCCCAGGAGGACCGCCTCACCTAGCACCCCCCGGCTCGCCACCTTCCTGCCCTCCCTGCTGAGCTGTGCTCCCGCCCAGTCCCCTGCAGTCAGGTCCTTTTGTCACTCAGCATTTGCCTCACAGAACACATTCATGTTCCTTGGGCACCCCTTGGCTGGCCTGGGTCCTGAGCCCCCGCAATGTCTCGTCACTCTCCACCGCTCCCTCTACTCAGTCTCACTCTCCCCAAGTGCCTCCTCGCCCCGAGTTCCCACATGCACAGCCCCTGTCTCTCTCAGGAGAATGTGGAAACCCATGGAGGCCTGTGCCCAGCCTTCCTGTCTACATGCTGGAATGCCTGCCTCATGCACAATGCCTGCCTCTGATGGGGGCTGCCCCTGGGATCCCACTGCAGCTGCTGGCCAGGCTGTAATGCCTCTCAGTGCAGAGGCACCTCAGTTCCTGGGAGTGGATGTGCAGACTGTGGGAAAAAGTACATTGCCACTTCCAGAACATGCTGATGGACACCCTGAAATACAGCCCTTTGGGTTCTGTCAGGCCAGGCGCTCATTTTTGTCAGAGTTTAATGACACCAATGTTCTGAGGGTTCTTCTGGAAATTTCTTCCAGAGACTCATAGCACTTCATTCTTGTTACTATTTGCATTGTGGATTGATGTGTGTCAGTTTTATAAGTGTTCCATATATGCTTAAAAATAAGTATTTAAGCCAGGAGGGTGGTACATGCTTGTAATCCCAGTACTTGGAAGGCTGAGACAGGAGGATCACAGGGTCAAGGACAGCCTCAGGAAGTAGTGAGACTCTCATCAACCTAGCGAGACCCTGTTACAAAATAAAAATAAAATAGGGCTGAGGGTGTAGCTCAGAGGTAGAATGCCCCTGGGCTCAATCCGCAGTACCCCCCACCACACACACACACACACACACACGCACGCATGCACGCAAAAATTTATTCTTCTGAGTGAATTACTCTACAGAGGGCATTAGATGGATATTGTTAGATATAATATCATCTAATTGCTTTCTGATTTTTTTTTTTAAAAAAGCTTAACTTTTAGTTACTGACAATATACAGCCCCCTACCTTGACAATGGATTCTTCATTTCCCCTTGTTATCTGTCCTTTCTGGCTTTATATATATTGAGGCTGTGTTATTAGGTATTTGTTTACAGACTTAGCATTGCTCCTGTTTTTCTGATGAGTGAAAATCTCTTACAAAGAGCATGTAGCCAGGTGTTTTTCACTCTCTGTTTTTTTAATCCCATACCATGGTCTTTATTTTACACTTACTGTGATAAGTTATTTATTCACATTTATACCACCTTATTTTTTATTCTTCTGTATTTTTCTTTGCTTTCTTGCACCCTTTTGGGTCTTTTATTTGTTGTTGTTGTTGTTGTTGTTGTTTTTGTTTTTGTTTTTTTTGCGGTACTGGGGATTGAACCCAGAGGCATTCTACCTCCGAGCTATACCCCCAGCCCTATTTTTTATTCTTTATTTTGAAACCGGGTCTCACTAAGTTGCAGAGTGCCTCACTAGATAGCTGAGGCTGGCCGAGAACCCAGATCCTCCGGTCTCAGCCTCCCAAATGCTGGGATTACAAGCGTGCACCACCACGCCCGGCTCTTTTTGGGTCTTTTAAATTCCGTTTTTTCTTTCTACTAACTTGGAAGTAATACTTGTCTTGTATTCTTATTGTGGTTTTCCTAGAAATTTCACCTTGCACATTTAATAAAGTTTACAATTATCTTCATCTTTACTTTCTTCTCCAACACTGCAAGGACCGTAAAGCGTTTTCACTCTCTCACTTCCTCCCTCCCCGGGCTTGCGTACTTTTCCTAGCCAGCATTTAACCTACCTCCACCCCCGCCCCCTTCTGTTGCTGTTGGAGGCCCACAGCAGACCTCTAGGCCCCAGACTTCTCAGCATTGTCCCAGTCGGTAGCAGAGGTGCGTCCAGGAAGTTGCTCTGCACATCCGCAACAGTCCCCTTTCAAAGAGGAGAGAAGGTCTGTGGACAACGTACATTTCACTTACAGAACAGTACCCTTCATGATGATGCTTAAAATAAGACTTGAGAAGTACAGTTCCACTTACATGTCCAATCTCACTGTGCTTTATGTACACATAAACGATAGGAAGCCACACAAGGTAGCATGTGGAGTGTGGACAGCAGTTGACAGTTGGTGTGCCGGGCACTGCAGACACAGGGTGAACACACACACAGATCCCAAGCCTGTTCCTGTGCTCGATGGAGGAGAGAGGCCTGAGTGGGTCAGCAGTTAAACAGAGTGTCCTGTGGTGGTGAGCGTCATCATTAAGCTAAAGCAGGACATTAGCACGGGGGACCTCTTGGGGCTCAGGAGAGGGGCTTCTCCAGCATGGGGAAGGCCACTAGGAAAGACATTCAGTTGCGTTTTTAGTTCTGAGATTTTCTGTGATTCTAGGGTTCTGTTTTACAGTGTGAGAGGTTATTGGGAACATCACTCCATCTTATTTCTAAGGTACTTCTGTTGGGATTTTACTTCAGATTTTTAAGCAAATATTTTATTTCTGTGCACTATCTCCAGTCATTTCTTCCTTTAGTAAAATTGACAATATAAAATGTCTTGGTTCCCCCTTCCCCCTTTTCTAGTTAACAGTGAAATTTAAATTAACTATAGTTATGAAAGTTATAATATTTTTTAAGCTAAAGCTGATTTCTGTTATTTTCATATTTGAATAATCATATGTATATTTGTAGTAAAAAATAAGAAATACCTAATAAGAAAAGAAAATAAATATTGCCTATAATCTCACTATCTCTCGATAAATTCTCTAAAACATTTATATATATATTTTTTGAACTGGGGATAGAGCCTGGGGCGTTCTACCTCTGAGATACACCCCCAACCCTATTTTTTATTCTTTATTTTGAAACAGGGTCTCACTGAGTAGCTGAGGCTGGCCACAAACCTGTGATCCTCCTGTCTCAGCCTCCTAAGTACTAGGAATACAAGTGTGTGCCACCATGCCCAGCTTAGATGTTTTTACAGATTTATAAATAGGAACACACATTTATACATATGTGTATAGACATGTGTCTCCTGACAGACACATACAGGTATACACAACCTTTTTTAGCCTGAATATACTTTTTGTTTTGTTTTGTTTTGTTTTTGCGGTGCTGGGGATTGAACTCAGGGGCATTCTACCTCAGAGCTATACATACTGTAGCCCTATTTTTTATTCTTTATTTTGAAACCGAGTCTCACTAAGTTGCAGAGTACCTCACTAGGTAGCTGAGGCTGGCCGCAAACCCGGATCCTCTGGTCTCAGCCTCCCGAATACTGGGATTACAAGTGTGCACCACTACGCCCGGCTTACTTTTTTTTTTTTTTTTTTTTCAGTACTGGGGGTTGAACTCAGAGGCATTCTACCTCCGAGCTATAACCCAAGCCCTATTTTTTATTCTTTATTTTGAAACCGGGTCTAAGTTGCAGAGTGCCTCACTAGGTAGCTGAGGCTGGCCGCGAACCCGGATCCTCCGGTCTCAGCCTCCCAAATGCTGGGATTACAAGTGTGCGCCACCACGCCCAGCTCCCGGCTTACTTTTTTAAAGTTTACTTTAAAAATGAGGACAATACCAGACTCTCTGCAAGTGTGTCTTGGTGTAACTTTTCAGTGAACAATTTCATATTTAATATGTCCAGTCAGTTTGCAGAGACTTACTAAACAGGATTATAACCGCACCTTGGTTCAGCTCAGAATACCCCGCGCCTCCTTCAGTGTGACGCTTCGGCTATTCTTCTGCAGTCTGAGCGTGCGGTTACGCAGGCCAAGCAGGGGGACGAGACACCGGACGGGAAAGCGTGGGAGGGAGGCTGGCTGAGGGACTAAAGCACGTTTGCTCTTCTTTTGCCAAGTCTCCATAACATATGGATAACAATACATTGTAGTGTTTGCTAAATATGTTTTAGGGTTTAATAAAGGATAAGACTTTTTAAAGTATATGTTCTTTTGTTTTGCTAAGACTGAAAATACAGAAAGTAAAGTGATTTTTCCTTGATTGTCCTATCACACAGGTTTATAAATGTTAAGCTATTTTATAAAAATTCTTCTATATAGAATAACATAATTACAAATTAATGCAATTTATATTGCCTCTCAAGTGAAAATATTATAAAATTTAACTTTTACTTTTATAATTCTAAAATGAATTAAATTCTTAAATCCTATGCGTCTCTCATAACAAAAAGCCAACTATCAGATTCTTGATAGTGCGTCTCCAGTTCCGGTAGGTCAGTTGCTTGCAGGTATTTGTCTGTGTAGCTCTTAGCTCCTTCTGTCAATCAGATTCTTGGTGGTCCACCTCCAGTTCCCGTAGGTCAGTTACTTGCAGTATTTGTCTTTGTAGCTCTTAGCTCCTTTGTCCATATATTTGAGGTGCTATGTAACATTCTGGTTGGTAATCCAAAAACTGTCTTATCAGTGCTAGGTCAAAGGAATTTTTACTCCCACACAAGACGTGTGTGGGCAGTAGAGATAAAAATATTGTTTGACAAAGTGATAATTATATCCCTCTGCGAAGCACTTGTAGATACCGTGTCTTTGCCTAAAACACTGAAGTTGAAGAAGAGTTCATGTGGGTTGGGAAACAGGGTTTTCCTTTCATTTTCTGTGAATCAGCCACCAAATCAGTGTATAGAGAGGCTTGCCAGGGAGGTGCCCAGCTCGAGTGGCCCCAAGGGTGCCAAACGTGTTACTCAGTGCCCTGTGGTCAGCACCAGCGACTGGGCACCAAAACTTCAGGTAGCACGGATGCACAGTCCTCTCCCGGGTGTGAAGTTTTATTGTAGAAACATTCTTAGGCACTTCACCAAGTTATTTTCAGATCCGATGTCCTCTCTGAGGCATCTTACGGGTTTCTGCTCACCCACCCAGCATCTTCCCTCCTCCATTCCCATGTAGAGGCTTAGTAGGCAGAGTGTGCCCACCTTCCCGAGCCTTACGTATGATATCATGTATGATATGCAGGTTTTGATTTTCTGCAAAATCCAGATTACAAGGGGATGCTAAGGTTGGGAGATTTGTCGTCTGGAAAGTGTGCACTGGAGGAAAGGCTGGGTATAGCTGGGTCATGTTTGCAGAAGGTGTAGATTAAGTTTGTGACTCAGGGATCCACTTACCTCGGCAGAAGCCAGGAAGGGAGAGGACGTTATCCAGTACAGCCCCATGGCATACACAGGAGACCCACAAAGTCAGCGAGAATGTAAGATTAGCAGACACCCTGCCAGCTTGGGCTAAAAGGAGAAGAGACGAGATGAAATGAGACACCTGTGAGACTTCCAAAACTCTATAGGCGGACCCACCATGATCATGATATATGACTCTTCTTTGTATTACTGGATTCCATATGCTTATATTTTCTGTGAACTTTTTGCATTGGTTTACATGGGTGAAATTTTCTTATAATTTTGCCTTTTATGCCATTCTTTTGGAATCGGGTATCAAGATTATTCATTTTCGCCAGGCATGGTGGTACACACCTATAATTCCAGTACTTGGGAGGAGGAGACAGGAGGATTGCAGCTTGAGGCCAGCCTCAGCGACTTACCATGACCCTGTTTCAGATTAAACAATAAAAAGGGTTGGGGGTGTAGCTCAGAGATAGAATTCTCCTGGGTTCAATCCCTAGTACCAAAAAAAAAAGATTTTTTTAAAAGATTATTCAGTCTTATAAAAACATTGATGAATCTTCTGTCATTTTCTCTTCTCTAAGACATTTTATTTAAAATTTGAGTTGTTTATTCTTTGAATGTTTATACATCAAGAAGACAGTCTGAACCAGAACTTCTCTCTATGGAAAGACTTTAAACAGGATTGATTCCTTTGTCAGTTTTGCAAAGAAATAGTTTTCAAAAAACAAGTCAAATATGTGTAAATTTTCAAATTTATTCACAAAAGTTTATTCATGTTTTCTTATTATCCCTTACATATTTAAGCTCTGTGGTGTTAATCTTTTTCATTGTTGATACATATTATTTCTGCTCTATTTTGTTTTCTATCAATCCTCCAATAAACATGCTAACTTTCATAGTCATTTGGAAATACCAACTCTTATCTTTACTGATATTCCATACTGTATATTATTTTGTTTCATTATTGTTACTTTATTTTTCTTCCTACTTTCTTTGGTTTACTTTATTGTATTTTCTTCTTGAGTTAGATGCTTAATAAATTAGTTTTTAACCTTTTTCTCTTTTTTTAAATATATGTATTTGAGGCTATAAATTTCCCTGTAAGTACTATTTTGGTTGCATCCCAAAAGTTTCCATACATACTGTTTGTTGTTGTTGTTATTCTTGTTAAAGCTTTGAAAGCAGTTTTATTCAGTAGCTCCTTACAGTAGAGGAGAGTGTTGAGCTTCATTTAGATTTCTGCAGAGTGGCAGGGTGTTTTACAGGGATATCACAGTCACCACATGAGGGTCCAAGGAGGTCTCCAGGAGGGGAGCAGACCTCTTTGGGGCCTTCTACATTCTTCACTCATTGCAGAAAAGAATCTGTGGATGAGTCAGGTAAGAGTAACAGAGCAAAAGGTTTATTATAAAGAAAAAATACACACTTGAGAGTGGAAATGCAGGCAAGAGAGAGAGGGAGAGAGATGTGGAGGGAGAGAGAGGCGCACACCATATGTAGTGTTTTTTATTATCAATTACACAATATTTTAATTTCTACCCTGATTGATTTTTTTCTTTCACTCATGGTTACTGCAAAGTTGTTTCTTAACTTCGAAGCATAGTTGAAATTTCTAATTATGTCTGTTCATTTTTGGATTATGTACTTTTTTGTCAGAAAACACAATTTTGTACTGAATATCTGTGAGGCTAGTGAGACTAGGTCTAGGGTTCAGTGTTTACTCTGTGTTTAGAATCAGAGTGTGTGCATGAAAGCAAGGCAGGTTCTGAACTGTTGACCGCAGTGTGTCCTGTGTGTGTCTAGGTCAGGGCTCTGGGCCTTGTGGTCCAGTTCCCTCCACCTGTACCGGTCTTCCTCTGCCCTTCCTAAGAGTTGCTGAGGCTAGTGTTCAGATCACCCATCCGTGTTGCAGACGCCTCTGTTTTTCTTCGGAATTCTGTCAATTTTTGATACTATATATTTTGTGGCTTTGATATTGGATGCATACAGATTTCAGTTGTTATCTGTTCCTGGTGAATTAAGCATTTTCTCATTATAAAGTGACTTTCTTTATCTCTACTAAAGCTTTTTGCATTAAATTCTACTTTGTTTTGTGCTAATGTAGCAATTATGCCAGCTGTCTTTAATTTACTTGGCATATCTCCTTCCATCTTTTTAATTTCAATTTCTGTGTATTTATTTTATGTGTCTCTTGTAATTAGCATAAAATTTAATTTTCATCTACCCTGATAATTTTTGACTGTAGTACTTAGTACATATACGATTATTGTGACAGTCATATTTTTAGTCTAAATCTGTTTTATTTTGTACTTTGAATATCACTTGCCTATTCTTTATTTTTCTCCTTTCTTGCCATTTTATTTATTATTGTTTATAATTTAGTTTTTCTTCTAGAAAATAAATCAGAAATTAAAAGCATTATTTTTAACTTACCAAATATAATCAGTCCCTTTATATATTACCTTACCACTGTGTATAACTAGTTTCATCCCCTTATGTAAGTGTGCCACTCGTGTTATTTTTTTCAATTCCAAAATAACATTTATGTGCTCCTTATCATTCTGGATCACCCCCGTTGATCTTTTTTTCTTGCATCTCAGTCCTTCCATGTGGAATAATTTTTCTTCTGTCAGAAAGATATTTCTCTTGTATTTTGTTCAGTGCTGGCCTTTGTTGGGGTTTCTATAATTTTACTTGGCCTTTATTCTTGTGAAATTGTTTCACTGGGCATAGAAGTCTAGGCTGTCACATTTCTCTGCCTTCTTTTCCCTCCATTCTTGCCATTCAGCAAGTGTCTTTTCAGTTGTTACTCCTTGGCATCTCCTACCCCTCTCAGCTCTTGTAGATCTCTATGGTTGGTGTTCTAAGCTCCCCTACAATGTATCTACATGTGATTTTTTTCCCCATTTATGTAATGCTTGAGATTCATTGGACTCCTTGAATCTCTAGATAGACTTACTTCATTCATTCCAGAAGATTCTCAGTCATCATCTTTTCGGATATTGCTTTTGTACTATTCTGTCTCCTCCCTTTTGAAACATCAGTTCAGTGTTTATTCGATATTCCCAACATACCTATCCTTTGTTTCTCCTGTTCTACCTTTTATACTTTCCACCTTTTTTGCCCATGTGTTTCATTTCTTATCATTCCCACTGGCCTGTCTTCCAAGTCACTAATTCCATTTTTGGCTGCACCTAATTAGCTGTTAAACTACTTTGTTTTTAAATTTTAATTACATTTTTTAGTTCTAAAAATTCTATTTGGTTTTTCTTGCATTATTTTATTTTTATTGTTGCCTATTCCATGTGAGTGTTTTTCTCTTGTTCTAAACCCATTACTTGTAGTGTCTGATGTCTTTGTCAGTCTCTCTTGAGCTTTCTTCTTCTGGCTCTTGTGTGTGATGCCTTGCTTTGCTGTATGGTCATGTATGTTGTGGTGGCTAACTTTTTTAAATGTAATTGTATTTAAAAAGATAATGACACAGATCAAAGATGAAGGTACATTTTCCCAAGGCTTGCACACACACTTGCTCCAGCTGTGTTCTTGGAAGTACCCCTGTGTTGGAGTATCTTCATCCACCTTCAAGATTTTGAGTCCCTAAATTATTTAGAAAATGTGAACCTGACTCGGACTCCCTTATCTTGAGGGTGGAACCCTGCGTACCCCTCGCTCTGCTCGTTGTGAGGAGTGAGTGAGGAGTGAAGACCTCTCACCTTTCAAAGGTTCTGGGCTTTTATTTTCACTCCCTTGCCTGGGTGGACCATTAAAAAAAAGTTTTAGTTCTTAGTGATTGGCATGTGATCCCAGGGAAAAGGAAATTGATCACTTACCATTTTAAGCTCTTGATTTCCTTTTGGATTTAGACCAGAAATTCTTCCCTGTCTAGTAAGTGATTTCTTTTAAAAGGGTATTTGTACTCAACCTAAAATGTCCCAGTGGTAATTATTTGTTCCATGTTATTTATTCCATGAAATAATGCATTCTGGTGACTCTTTAACAACAGGAGTTGTTTCATTGAACCATAAATTGTTCATGAAGGAGAACCTTGCAGACACTTCTTTGACTCCCACTGCCCTGAGCCCAGCGGCAGACTGTCAGCTCTTCAGAAACCCCTGTCCAGCAAAAGACAGGAATCCATCTGCAGTACGATAGCCATGGTAGGATGGCACTTTCCAGGATAATTTGACCAGAACCCAAAACAACACAGCACATAAAAGAACAGCCATCTTTTCCCAAAGTGCAGATCTCTGTACTGAAGGATGTGAACCACGAGAAGCCCCCTCACCCCCGGCGTCAGGTCTCCCGGGCACACCTCTCTCCTGCCCGCAGTCGCCTTCTGGCCACCTGCCTGCCTCTGTCCCTCCCAGCAGGGCCTCTGTTTTAACCAAGCTGCCTGTGGCCTTCCCCTCACCTTCCTCCAAAGCCCAAACCAAAGCAGAGTCGGTGCTAAAATGATTTCCTTTTCCTTCTTCCAGCCTCTCTCCCGTGTCCTAAACTCGTGACTTGGCAGCGGTCATTGGCAGGGCTGGCCCTCATGTTTGTTGAGCCTCTCCTGAGTGAGGCAGTTCATTGACCTTCAGACTGGCAAGGGCTTTCATGCAGCCAGGGGCCGTGGGAGATACCACTGCACAGAGACTTAGGCTTCAGGCGGTAGACCCCACCCCCCCCCACCCCCAGGGCTGAACCTTGCACGTCACCTGAGGAGGTCCTGCCTGCAGTGTCATCTTGAGTCACCTTATGGACAGATCAAATTATGATTATTTTATGTTCTTTAGCTTACACATAGATTGTCTACACTGTAATTCCTAAGAAATATTTTCAAATGTGTGTTTACGAATGGGTTGAACTATATGAATCACCCTTTTGTAAATTAAAAACACTTGAATATCAGCAATTTCCCTCCATTGTTGAGGTATGCTCTCTCTGCTGTTTTCCCGATAAAGTCAAGCTAGACAGAGCTGCACGTTTCAAGTTGATGCGTGGGGGAGCCGGGCCTGCCCACTGCCCAGGCGGCGCAGCGCCATGCTTGTGCTTGCGCAGGCGCTTTGGCTGCAGCCTGGGAGGGCCCCTGGAGACCGTCCCTCCCACTCTGCACTTCCAGATGGCAGTATAGCAAAATTGTCTCCCTGGTGGGATGGCCAGTCGTGTGTTTTAAATGGTAGTCTTACTAGATAGCTTCAAATATGTAATATTACAAATAGCTAGAGAGCTGAGAGGACCGTTAACAGACTGCTTTCTATTGATCCTATCGTATCTCGCTTGCTCTTGTGTTTTGCTGCTTAGCACCTAGACACAGGAGGCATTCAATTAATAGTTGTAAG
This sequence comes from Graphiurus murinus, assembly GCA_004027655.1. NCBI lineage: Eukaryota > Metazoa > Chordata > Mammalia > Rodentia > Gliridae > Graphiurus > Graphiurus murinus. The sequence goes on from PVLC010004493.1 coordinate 30,329, forward strand.
ATGAGTGGGTTACCGCAAGGCCCACGTCACATGTTTACTTGCAGTAATCACTGCTGGATTTCCTTAAGATACTTGTGCCCACTCCTTTCGGCCCCGTGGCAGTTTGTGCCTGAATTGGGCCTATGCTCTTTGCCTCTCTGTTGCATCTGGCATGGTACACCACATGGAGAAAGGAGCTCCCCACTCCGCTGTCTCTGCAAACACTGGGTGTAAAAGCATCTGTCGCTGCACGGTCCTCAGATTCGTGTAAAGTCTGAAATGAAAGAGAGCCTGTAAATGAAGTGTGAACACCTCGTGGGGTCAGACACACTAACGACCCTGTTGGTTTCACTTGGCAGTCTGCGTGTGAACTTGGACATGGGCAAAGCAGCGTACGGATGGATGATTATGAAAGATGAGAATATTCCTGGTACAGTCGTGCGGACCAGCACCATACCGGAGGAGCTGGGGCGCCTGGTGTACTTGCTGACAGACAAAACAGGTACTCTCCTGTCTGTGTTCCCCACTCAGCAGACTCGATCACGTCCAGTCAGAACTGCCACACTTGTGTGAGGATGCATGCAGGTGTTTGTGTGCGTGTGTTAGAGCAGAATGTGGAGCTCATACTCAGAATTTTCCAGACTTTACCTTTGAAACTGCTCATACAACTTAGCCTACCCCCTCCCATGCATGGTATCCTCAGAGGTAGCAGTGTTAAATTCTTGGGGCTTTAAGTGACATATTGCTGTACTCTGAATTTTCTGCCGTCCTACAGATTTTTCTAACTGCCTTTATAACAGCTCTCTAGTGGCATCTTAAGAGTAAAAAATGTGTTTGTTTATTGTAGAATAATACTTGTGAGCTATTAGAAGAAAGCAAGGTATATGAATTTGTTCTTTTAACAATAGTATACTCCTAATGAGCTTTGCTATAAGCTATTTATCCCACCCTACATTTCTGTGCCCTAAATTCTATTTATCCCCATTTTGTTTTTTTTTAATCAAAACATTCATCAGTCCATAACAATAAATAAAAGATAAATTGAATCTACTGTTGTAATAAGAGCCATAGCTGAGTATTAAAATTCCTCCTTAATCTATTGGCTTGTGATGTAAATCCCTAGTAATTATTAGTGAACTAGAAGTATAAAAAAAACTTATATAACATGATAAAGTAAGTCCTGCCAGGTTTGGTGGTGCACATCTGAATCTCAGTACTTGGGAGGAGACAAGAGGATTGTAAGTTCATGGTCAGCCTGGGCAGCACAGCAAGACCCTGTTTCAAAAATAAAAGTGTTGGAGGTGTAACTCAGAAGTAGTGCCTTGAGTTCAATCCCCAGTAGCACGTGCACACACACACGCAATATATATACGTCTCAAACAAAATTCAACATTATGTTTAATAATTAAGTATTAGGAAAATCCTTGCTGTAGCCAGGAAAAACAGAGAAATCTGCTTACAGCATTGTTATGTTATAGTCCCCAATACCAGGGGGAAAAAATTATAAAAAATAACAGTATCAACATAGCCAGTCAGTCTTTTGAAAAGACAACAATATAAACCTTCAGAGGCATAATCTCAAAGAAATAAGAAAAGGCACAAGTAAATATTCTAGATCAGAAATGGGACAAGCTCAGATAACTGATATTTCAAGTAAATTTTAAGAGGACATCAGTGCTTAATAACCAATAACATTGAAAACATGAGTAATGGAAAAATCGCCAGAAAAATGTAAGTCATTAAAACAGACTCAGAAGAAACAGAAACAGCTTTAGTACTCTAAAACTATTGAAGAAGGGTAGGTTTTTAAAAAATCTCCTGACAGCAGCCCTAAATAAATTTATTCTTTCAAGTCATGCTTTCATCAGTGTATACAAAATTTTTCAGAGAAGAGAAAACAAGGAATATTCCATTGATAGAACACTTAACACAAAGCCAGGAGAAGAGACCAAGTCTGGAAACCTAAATGCATGTCTCTTGTATTTTATCTAAAAAAATCCTCAATTGTTAGACAAAATCCAGTAATATTAAAAATGGTAATACACTCTTACCAAGTAGTTTACCCTGGGGACAGAAAGATAGTTTAATGTTTGAAAAAGACAGTTACACACAGATTAAAGGAGAAAGCCACAATAAAGTATATACAAATTACAGGTAAACTGTAACAGATAAAGACATTTGATGCACTTGGTAAAAGTCAACATCTATGTATGATTTAAGGAGAAAAGCTTATAAAGAAACTTGAATACGTGCTGTCCCTAGCCATACTCTTACCACATCATCGGTCAGCTCCTCCAGTAGTGAGCAAAGAAGGGCTCCCTGATAGCACACCCCTCCCAGACACAGCCAGGAGCGTGTCCCAGGCTGCCCTGCAAGTCTCCCGTCAGCCAGATGAGGACAGCTGTGGAGAAGCCATGGATGTGGACACAGAATCCTGATCAACTATTAGCAAACAGAAACCTGTAGTATATGAAAAGTGTCGTGTGTAATGATGCAGTTCAGTTTACTCCAGAAGTACAGTGTTGGTTTAAATTCAGAAATCAGTGAGTGTAGTTTATGACATTACTGTAATAAAGGGGAGAAGTCATGTGAACATCTCAGCAAGTCCAGTAAAGCGTTTGATAAATTGCAATACCTATTTGTGATTAAGATCTTTTAGCAGGCTACAAAGAGAGGGAACTCTTATTCTGACAAAAGGGAGGCTCCACGCAGTATACAGCAGATATTACATTCAACAGTAAAGTGGTTAAAGCCTCCCTCCAGACCAGGAGGAATGAAACAATACCATCTATAGGCTGCCAGCTGCTCCAGTAGAGGGGTCATGGGCACCCACTGCCAGAGCCCCCCGTAGTTGGCCCTGTGCTGTATCCAGGGTGATGGTGTGCCCACTGGCAGGAGCCAGGAAAGCTGGGCCCAGGGCACCAGGTGCCTTCTGACCTGCTGTGTCATCTTCATGGCCAACAAGAGTGCACCTGGGGGGATTCCCAGCATTAGCTCCTACAGGTGAAGCTGTGTGGGCTTTTTAAATTGTTTGGTCCAGCTGGTTATGGTGGTGCATGCCTATAATGCCAGTACTTGAGGAGTGACCAGTTTTTTCTTTTTCTCTGTGTGTCTGACTGATACTTATAATAAACATTTCATGACATTATCTCTCCTTAAAATTTTAAAAATTTTCAGTTTTTAGTTCACATTTTAAAATAATGATGTGATTCGTAATTATACCTCCCCATTTTTCATTGTGGAATGCGAGTTTTGTCAGGGTAAGATATGTGATCTTTACCCAGGATCGTGAAGCCCAAGCCTCCCCTCACTCTGTGCTACATCTAAAGCAAAATGATACTTCTAAAGATGACCCACACACAATAAATAATCTTGCTACATGAGATTTTAGAATCACATAGCCAGGCAGGTGGTGCACACCTGTAATCCCAGTACTTGGGAGACTGAGATAGGAGGATTGCAGGTTTGAGGGCAATCTCAGCAAGTAGCAAGATTCTCAGCAATTTAAAAAGACTCTCTTTCAAAACAAAAAATAAAATTGGCCTGGGCATGTAATTTAGAGGTAGAATGCCCCTGGGTCCAATCCCCAGTTCCACACACTCACCAAAAAAAAAAAAAAAAGAAGAAGAAGAAGAAGAAAGGAGGAGGGCGGGGGGGAGCACATACAAAGAATATATTAATAAGAGAAAACCTTATGCATTCCATTGCTTTTCTTAAAAGGCCCTTTTATACTAGAAGTCGTTGGGAATATTCCCACCATTAGCTCCTACAGGTGAAGCTGTGTGGGCTTTTTAAATTGTTTGGTCCAGCTGGTTATGGTGGTGCATGCCTATAATGTCAGTACTTGGAAGGCTGAGACAGGAGGATTGAAAGTTCTAGGCCAGCCTCAGCTATTTAATGAGACCCTCATCAACTTAGCAAGATCTAAAAAATAAAAAGGGATAGGGGTGTAACTCAGGGGTAGAATGCCCCTGGGTTCATCCTCCAGTACAAAAAAAAAAAAAAAAAAAAAAAAAAAAAAAAAAAAATTGTTTGGTCCAGAGATGTTTTAGAATCTTTCTCAGTAATCACAAGGTAAAGCCTGAGTCATCTCTGCATCTCCAGTGGTGGCCACTTCCTGGAGCTGGCTCGCAGGAGCTCTGGATTCAGGGCCTGCTCTTAGGCTTGGGCTCTGCAGCTTCTGCGTGAGGGAAGGGGCGGGTTCCTCACCACTCGAGGGTAGGAGCCACGGAGGAGCAGCATTGTCATGGCCTCCCCATCAATCATAGATCGATAGAAGGGAGAACTAATGCAGTGATTCTCTGGTCACTGCAAGTGGACGGACAGCATTTCACTCCTTTCTCATTCCAGTGTTAAAAAGACATAGATTTCACACAGATGGAGAGAAGCAGACTTGGGAGTCAGTAGGACATGTGCCGAGTCCTGGTTGCCCCTCTCTATGTGACCTTGAACAGATCCCTTAGCCCTTCTGAGCAGAACAGATGTGCTACCAGCCTCTGAGGTTCCGGACTGTCTGCTCCTCGGCTCTCGGTGGGGAGTCCGGTGAACACACACAGAAATCATGGGACATCTAATGGGCTTCCTTTGCCCCTCCCCCAGGCCTATTGGACTTGTGGAGATCAGTGTCTGGATTGGGCTGCAAGGTGTCATGCCTTTCTGCTCATCTTCCCTGTTTTAGTGGTGAGTGAGTCCACTCTTCTGCCCTCCTGAGTGTGTGTGTAGGAAGCTGCTCGAGTGCCAGTGGTCACCATCAGTGTCCTGATCAGAGCGGAGGTTCCAGCAGTAGATGGCTCTCTGCCAGCATGAAGAATTCTAAGTCTTGGGTAGAGTGCGGGACACAGGGCAGTCTGCAGACATCTTCCAAGTGGCTGAGTTTGTGCCAAAACAATCAAGAATGAACTGCTGTCTGCTGGCCCTTCCGTGGCTAGCACGACTGTGAGGTGGTCCTTCCCGAGATTGTAAATCGGGTTTGTGCTTCATCAATAAGCTTTTTGACAAGAAGCGTCCATCACGCTGGCTCTCTCATTTGCCACAGCAGAATAGAAAATGAAGTATCCCAATAATTGCATTACAGTTTCCTTCTTGTGGACAAGAAAGCAATGTGGTATAATTAGGTTTGATTGGAGTGCACGTTTCCGGTAAGATCTGAAATTAATGATGTTGCTATAGTGACACATCTGCGGCCACCAGTGCGTGAAACATAAAGTAATTCATTCGACAAGAGTAGACATCTGTTAACTGCTAGGATGCAGAGCATATTGACACTGACCAGAAATACTAGACGTTATGTGATAAATGAACAAATGATGCTGAAACAGGAGGATGGATAATTTGTACTTAATCTGCTGGGAGAGCTTTAATCTTCTCACTGGTTGCATTTGACAATGCCATTGTTTAAAGAACAATGCTGCAGAGAACTCATAAATTTTAAAACTTAACTCAGGGTGCAGCCTATTAAAGCAATACATTAATTCTTTTGTTAGGGAGTTTTTATCTTCATGGAGAACAAAACCATTACTAAAAACACCCACTAGAACAACAGGTTTTTAGGACTCACATTTTAATTATAGCAAATCTGGACAAAGCACCCTGTTGTCCAGACTTGACTCGCAGGTACGCTTCTCGGGCCGGCACTGTCGTGAGGGAAAGGTTCGTGGAGTGCAAGGGCAGCAGAGCGTGGTGTGTGCTCCTCAGTGCAAACGGGGCTAGCAAGCCTCACCTGTGGCGTCCTCTAAACCAGAGGACGATAACCACTGGCGTATTCAGTCACAACAAACACGAGCAGTCTTGCTGGCACTTGGGTCTGAGGGCTGCAACTAACACTATGGGGTGTTTGGATCAAGTGAGAGACCTCACATGGCCCTAGCGAGCAGACGCTCACCATGCTGGGAACCACAGTCTTCCCAGAACGCCTGGATTACAGCGGCTGTGGTGTGTGGCTCCGCTGTATGACGTCAGATACCTTAAAGGAGCAGCCCATGCTTGGAAGCACGGTGAGTCCGTCTTTTGCCTAAGAGGTCTTTTTCCCCTCACTCCTGGGAAGGCCTACGTGCATGTGTGTTTTGATGTAACCGCTGACCACACTTGACCATCGCTTTCTCCAGCTAGAATCTCCACAAGAAGCAGCCTCGCTCTGGGTAAGCGGCCTCTTTGTGAACTGCAGCAGAGTTGCCTTTGTTTATCTATCAGAGTCACCTGCCTGCTCTTGAATTATGGCCTGGTGACATCTGCTCCGTGGCTCCGCATCTGCTCCCAGCCTCTCCTCTGCTCAGTCCTGGACGCATCTGTTGCCACCCTGAGAACGACACCTGCAGGACCTTTTCCTCAGAAATCAATTTCCTTCTCGCTTGCTTTGTTCATGGCTGTCCAGAACCTCTGCTTCATCAGAGAGCTGCAGCGTCGGTTTCTTCAGAAATCACAAACTTACTGTCGCAGGAACTGCGTGTCATAACCGACTGTCATTCTCTGCAATGTGGTAGCTCACTTACCATCTGATTATTCTTGAGATATTTCCTCTTTTTTTACATTTCCAATTTGAGGGGCTATTAACTGCTGCCGTATTAAGTTGACAAAAGTTGTAGAAGTTCAGCTGGTTGAAATCATGAAGTATTTGAGGTAAGATTTGAGAACCAGGTACGGTGGTGCACATCTATAATCCCAGTACTAGGGAGGCTAAAACAGGAGGATGGCAGGTTGAGGCCTGCCTCAGCAACTTAGTATGACCCCGTTTCAAAATAAAAAGGGCCGGGGTGTAGCTAGAAAGTAGGGTGCCCCTGGGTTCAATCCCCAGTACCAAAGAAAAAGGATTTGAAAAATAATTCTCAGTTACTTGCTCTTGGTAACTGATTTAGTCTGCATTGCTTACATAAGTTGGAAATTAGCAAGTATGAAAATATATTTTTGAAATTCCTCTTGGTATGTAAAGAAACAATGTGTCCCTCACCCAAAGGAATGTCTACATAAAGACCAGATGTGAGGCACTTACTTCAAGTGGAAACACCACAGAGCCAAAGAGTTCATTGTTGATTTAGTGAGAAGTGCTAGTCATCTGTTTGACTATATCCCTTTTAAACTGTTATGAGATGATTTATTAGCAAATTAGAAGTTCCAGAAGATGCAGTTTCACACAGTCATTGGATTCCTGAGAAACTGACAGGACACCTCCCTCTCCATGCATTTGATGTAGCTCTTCTCACCTCTCAGCTCAGTAAGCTTGAGACACCCTGACACCCTCACTGCCCAGACAGCAGCCCGCAGGCATTCCTTCTTCCCTTCCTCCACCCAGCCCCAGGAAAACGGGGTCCGCTTCTGTTTCTGTGGACTTGTCTCATGTGGACATTTCCTGTGAATAGAATCTTACCACGTGCGGCCCGTGTGCCCGGCTTCTTTCATTTAGCAGAAGGCGTTCAAGGTTCATCCATATCATAACATGTCTCAATGGTTCATTCCTTCTTATTGCCAAATAATACTTCATCGTATGGATATATACCACATTTTTTTAGCCACTTATGAGTGAGTGGATGTTTGGGTTGTTTCTCCTTTTAACCTGTTATGGATGCTGCTGCTATGAATATTCAAGATTCCAACCAAGGCAGTTACGCATCCGTATTGTAAAGGATCTGTCTATTTGTGGATGGCATGGTCTTGTGTATCGGAAATCCAAAGGAATCCCCTAAAAATCTATTGTCAAACAGTTGAGCAAAGTTGCAGGATGCAATGTCAATGTAGTGCGATGAATTCTATTTATATCACTAGCTTAACTATCCAAAAATAGAATTAAGAAACCAACTCCACTTATAATGGCATCAAAAAAATGAAATATTTCTTAGTGTTGAGATGGCAACAGAACTCTCCAAATTAATAATAGGTTCTGCATGATACCCATTAAAAACCCCAGCAATCTCCTTTGCAGAAATTAACAAGCTGATCCTAAAATTTGCATGGAGATATTAGGAGGGACCCTATATAGCTAAAACAATCCTGAAAAGGGACAAAGTTGGAAGACTCATGTTTCCTAATTTCCAAATTTACTGCGAAACAATAGTCATCAAGACAGTGTGGCACTGTGCAAGGATAGTCACATAGGTGGATGGAATACTGTCAAGAGGCCACAAGTCACCCTCACCTTTGTGACCAGCTGGCTTTCACCAGGGGCCAGAACAGTTCCTTCCATGGGGAAGGAGAGGACTCTTCCAGAAACAGCGCTGGACACCTGGGGAGCGCTGTGCAGGAGCGAAGCTGAACTCCCACCCAACACACCACATGCAGAATCAATCAGAGATCACGGACCTAGACGTCAGCACTGCAGCTGTAGCGTTCAGAAACCATTTTGAGTTCTCTGTTGCACTCTCCCCAGCTCTCATAAGCAACCCAGTAGAAGACTTTGGGGAACCTAAATGCAGAGCTGTATGCATGTGATTCAGAAGGAGGAAGAAGTAGTTAAATTATTTTCAGCTAAATGTGTATGCACAGCAATGCTTCAGTACTGTAGCAACAGGAATGAGGATTCATCTGAGTGTACACAGTCAGAGCGAATGGCCCACAGGACATGACATCTTGTGACAGACAGCCACACACCCACTAGAATGGATGTAAGTGTAAAATATATCTGTGTGTTATCAGAGAAGAAATTACCTTGTAGTTTATGTGTATATGTGTTTGCATACACGTCTCCATCAAGTCCTGTGATGACAGGAAAAAGCCAGAAGGGTCGTATACAAAACTCAGTGACCCCGGGGTATAGAGGAATAAAGACAAAACTAGACAAGTTCCAAATCCAGGGCGGTGGAAGACACATGCTTCTCCCTGTCCCTCCTGCAAAGCACCGTTAGAAACCTGACATTGTCCACAGAACACGCCGGAGACTGAAAGGCACAGAGGAGGTGGCAGGAGGACCCAGACTGGAGCGACTGCTCCCTATCCAGAGGCCAGGCGACATGGCCCAGCATGCAGGACTCTCAGACCGCTGACCCCTCTCCCTGCCAGCACAGACCCAGGTCTCCACCCTGAGGGGACACAGCTGGTGGTCCTGTCCCTTCTACACCAGCACACCCCACCCCCTTTGGGCCGGGTAAGGGAGGCTCAGTGATATCAGGACTGGTCACCAGCTGCAGTGTGGAGGCCATGTGGGGAGCCACCCTGTGCCTCCCAGCCGAGATGGCATCTCTGAGGCCCAGGGGACCTCCGCACCCTCCTGCAGGCTGCAGTCAGGAGCTCCCCGCCCCGGGAATCAGGGAGTAAAGGGAAGCCTGGCTTCCATCCCGCCTCATGGTATCCAGGCAGCACCTGTACCTTCCCCTGCTAGAACTGCATCTGATCTTCAAATAAGATCCAGAGTCTCACATGATAGCACAGTCACCATGCTCTTTTGAGAAGACCAGGAACTGGTGAGGCCTTTTGATTAGTTTGGGGGTTTAGTTTTTATCAGACCAAGAACTAAAAAACATCTCTCAGCAGATGGTAAGACTGAGATGCTCCACATATCGGAATTACCTACCAGCACTTTTTCATCATAAACATGCTTCAGTGAGCAATTGTGAACATACTTGAAGCAAATGAAAACTTTGTCTCTGCACAGAAATGGAAAGTATACAGAAAACCAGTGCAAGCCTGGCTCATGTTCAAAGCCAGCTAGCATAATTCAGCACCTATTCATAAGTTAAAAAGAAAAAGAACTGCCAGAAGTATAGGATTAGGGGAACAACCTCAACCTGATAAAGAGAATCTTCAAAAAGCCTCTCCCTACCCTCATGCTCGGTGGTGAAAGGCAAGGTGCTTCCCTTTAAGATGGAGAGTAAAGTGAGGATGCCTGTGCTCTTTACTTAACTGTTCTAACAGGTGCACTCAGTTAAGCAAAGGGAATAAGAGACAGATGCCAGGAATATGGACGGCTAAGTAACCACGTACAGAGGGAAATCCAGGGAATGTACAGAGCCTCCATGTCTACCCCAAGCTGAGCACGGCGAAGGGTAGAAGCTCCACAGGCAAAACCAGTTGCATCTCTGTGCCCTTTCAACAATGATATGTGAAAACCAAGATTAAGAGTACGGTATCATCAATCGTTAGTAAAAAGAGGGAAATACTTAGGCTTAAGTCTATTAAAATATGTACGGAACTTGTATGCTGAAAATCACAAAACATTCATCACAGAAATCAAAGAAGATCTAAATAAGTAAGAGTTACTTTGTTCAGAGACTGAGAGTCTCAACATGCTAAAGTGTTGCTTTTCAGATTGACACAGATTTGAGTCCACTTCCCTGTAGAACTTTGGAGATGTAAATGAAATTATTTCAAAATCAATTTTTAAGGCAAATGAATAGAATAACTAAAATAATTTTGACAAAGAGAAATAAAGTTGGAAGGCTCACTAATAGGTTTCACGATTTAAATAAGCTGCAGTTATCTAGACCTTGAGGTGTTAGGGATAGACACATAGATCCATGAACAATTAGAGAACCTGTAGATCTAGTGTACTGTCATCTAGACCTTGCGGTGTTGGGGATGGACACATAGAACAGGTAGAGAGCCCAGAGATACAATGTACATCTTCTAGACCTTGTGGTGTTAGGGATGGACACATAGAATAGGTAGAGAGCCCAGAGATACAATGTACATCTTCTAGACCTTGTGGTGTTAGGGATGGACACATAGAACAGGTAGAGAGCCCAGAGATACAATGTACATCTTCTAGACCTTGTGGTGTTAGGGATAGACACATAGAACAGGTAGAGAGCCCAGAGATACAATGTACATCATCTAGACCTTACGGTGTTGGGGATAGACACATAGAACAGGTAGAGAGCCCAGAGATACAATGTACATCATCTAGACCTTGTGGTGTTGGGGATAGACACATAGAACAGTGAATGAGTAGAGAACCCAGATAAACAATGTACAGTCATCTAGACCTTGTGGTGTTGGGGATAGACACATAGAACAGGTAGAGAGCCCAGAGATACAATGTACATCATCTAGACCTTGTGGTGTTAGGGATGGACACATAGAACAGTGAATGAGTAGAGAACCCAGATATACAATGTACAGTCATCTAGACCTTGTGGTGTTAGGGATGGACACATAGAACAGGTAGGGAGCCCAGAGATAGAATGTACATCATCTAGACCTTGTGGTGTTAGGGATGGACACATGGAACAGGTAGAGAACCCAGAGATACAATGTACATCATCTAGACCTTGTGGTGTTAGGGATGGACACATAGAACAGGTAGGGAGCCCAGAGATAGAATGTACATCATCTAGACCTTGTGGTGTTAGGGATGGACACATGGAACAGGTAGAGAACCCAGAGATACAATGTACATCATCTAGACCTTGTGGTGTTGGGGATAGACACATAGAACAGGTAGAGAGCCCAGAGATACAATGTACATCTTCTAGACCTTGTGGTGTGAGGGATAGACACATAGAACAGGTAGAGAACCCAGAGATACAATGTATATCTTCTAGACCTTGTGGTGTTGGGGATAGACACATAGATCAGTGAATGAGTAGAGGACCCAGAGATACAATGTACATCTTCTAGACCTTGTGGTGTTAGGGATGGACACAGATCCCTGGAGGGTAGAGAACCCGGAGATACATCCTCATCTAGACTGGTACTGGTAGCCACAGTGAGAGCAGTCCCACCTGTTTAGGATGCCTGTGTGGTCCCTCTGCACCCTCTGGAGGCATTTCACAATGAGGAAGCTGGGTGGTAAGGGTCTTGCGTGGCCCAGTAGATGGGTGCCATTGAGGAAGAGGGAGGAGGTGCACTCAGCACCACAGCTGAGCTCCATGAGCCTTGCACCAGTTGCCAAAAGACAGCGAGCATGCCCCCATGGCCGCGGGAAGGGGAGCATCTCCACTCTGAGATAACTTTGTAGTCACAGCAGGCAGGAGAGCGCAGTGAAGGAGGACTGAACAGAAATGAGTGCTCTTTCTTTATTGAGGAACCTTCGTTACACACTGTTTGTCCAGAAACATGAAGACTTGCTCATTCTTGGCATGAGCTGTCCCAGTGTTCACTGTAATTATCTTTTAAGTTTCTTGCCCATATAAAATCACTCATAATAAAAAGCTGAAAGAATTGGCATTAATCGCAGCCCCGTTTACTGGCTGCACAGAATTTATGCCCAGTGAGTTGCCATGCTCCACACTCTGTGTACATTGCAGAAGAAAGTTTAAAGGTAGTTTGCCAATTGTGTCAAACCACCTGATAGGAAAAATGTTTGGGGTTTAAATAATATACTTATCAAGTGAATTTTAAGAGAGCTTCCCATTGGGCACACGTAGCAGAGGTGAACTTTGTGTTCTGGCATACACTAGTGTAAAGTTTTGCTATCTTGACTTAGGTGGTAACAGAACTCCCATTTCACCTCATTTGTGGAACTTCTTTATTGTGTTTGGGGGCTGGAGTGCTGCTGACCGCATCATCTTGTATGTGCTGGTATTTTAAGTGAGTTCTACTTTATTTAATGAGAATGCAGAAACTACTTCTCACATAACTATTTCATTTCTACTTGCTTTTTTCCCCCCTTTTTTTCTTTTTTTTTTTTTTTTTTTTTTTTTTTTTTTTTTATGAAACAGAGGTACGGTCTTTTGAAGATTCATAGAGCACAGCCATTTTAAAGGACTCTGTAAAAGCAAAATTTATAAAACCAACAAAGCATCTCCCATGGAGTAGCAGCTCTTTGGGATTTGTAAAACTGCAAAATATTATGTGCTTTGTAAGAACATTTATCAAAACAGTGTCTAAAGTAATAATTATAGACTTTCTTTTTATTTTAAGATGTTCTGGTAGAAGGCTCTGAGTCTGTATCCTGTTTTTCTCTGAATACAAGTCCTAATTAACTCATGTGGGGTCATAGATAGATATTCTCAAGATCATGTGTGCCAGAGCAAACAAAGATTAGTATTATGTGGGTGTTTGGTGTTCATGTGGGACGCCCAGCCTCCGCTGCAGTGGCTGGGCTGCCCATCACACACACACAGCTCTCCCCGGGTGCTGTCCTGGGTAGTCCTTGTTTGGAACGAGTGCAGAAGCTCACAGAAAGAGAAAACTCAAGCATGGAGTTTTTGCAGCACATTATTTCCATACTTGTAAGGCAGCTAAATGATCCTGTGTTGCTTTACTGCTATGAAGACAGTCAGTAAATTACATGTACATTTGCATGTTAAACGATTAACACTTTTTTTTCAGTACTGGGGCTTGAACCCAAGGGGATTCTACCTCTGAGCTACACCCCCAGCCCTGGGTTGATTTTTGTTTTCTGCTTTTCTATCTTTCTTTAGAAACAGGGTCTCACTAAGTTGTGGAGAGCCTTACTAAGTAGCTGAGGCTGGCCTACAATCCTCCTGTCTCAGTTTCCTAAGTACTGGGATTATAAGCATGTGCGACCATGCCTGGCTTTTGATTTTTTTATTTTTTCTGAGTAACATTTTCGATGCATCGTCCTTGGTCTGCTGCTGAAGAGCGAACATTAAACACATCCTGTATCCTCTCTCTGAGAAACTCCCATAAGGAAACTCTCTTCTTTCACAAACCTCGGCCCTGTCATTGCAAATAATAAAAAACGTATGTCAAGGGTTAAACACATCTGGGGAATCTGTTTCTTCAACTAAAAATACTTAATTTTTCAAAATAGGTTTTCTTAAAAGTGACAGACACGTTAATGTGGGCCTAGTTGGTGTCTCTCTCAAGCAGTGCTCTGTGCTGTAATTATGAAGGTGGTGACTCAGTTTTCTAGTGTAAGCCTGTCTCTTACAGAACAGGCAAAAGTTACATTTGTACCAAATACTGGATCTGAGCTATAAAGCAGAACCTAGACTTTGTTCATATAAGGAGACCCCCCCCCCCATTGTTAGAGGTTTTCGGGGAGGGGGGGGGACTTGACATGCTGGGAAGAAAGCATGGCGTGGCATGGCGTGGTGACAAAGAAGACCACACACGTCTTTTGTGTCTCTAGCAGGGTGGCAGGGCTACAAGTGCGTGATCTAGAAGCAGGCCTTCCTTACCACTACCTGTGCTAACTGTGGCTGCTACCTTCATTACAGGGACGCTCACCCAGAACGAGATGGTTTTCAAGCGGCTGCATCTGGGCACAGTCTCCTACGGAACGGACACGATGGATGAGATCCAGAGCCACATCCTGAACTCCTACTCCCAGGTACTCGGAATGACTTCTAAACGCAGCCTTTTCTGAGGAGCAGCTAACGCTGTTGGGCGGAACGGAGCTGGTGACATGCTGATCTCTACATCAGCAGTCCTCTGATTATATTGATGTGTTGTTACTTTAGTGATTCTACTCTCTCTGTCCTGAAGCAGTTCTGAAAAAGCATTTCTGTGGCATTGGGGTCATAGGAGGCACAATGGGCCTAAATCATCATGTTTTCTTAATGAGTTGTTAGTTTAAGAAAATCATTCAATAAACGGTATTTTGAAGGATATTCAGTAGAATGATAAATCAGTGTATTTCCTCACAATCCTTCTGTATATCTCCATCGTTAATAAAACCTCATTTTTAAAGGTGACTTCAGCGTTAGATACTCTAGTACTGTGAACCACCAGATGTGGTCACTCAGCCTCAGCTATGTGGAAATGCATGGAGGATTTGGGTTATCTTAGTCATCCTCTCTCACCATGTTATTTTGAAGTGAAGCTCCAACATCACAATATTTTATCTGTAGATATTTATTGTATGTCCCTAATATATACTTCTTCTTTTTCTTCTTCTTCTAAGAATTATTGCTTCATAAGAGCTAGCTGAGATATCCTGCTCCAGTCAGCATTCTTGCAGCTCTAATCTAAAAGACTGACCATGTAACTTAGAAGAAAGAAGATTTATGTTCATACAGTTCCAGGTTCAGTCCACGTGGGGCTGGGGACCATGGATCTCAGGGCTTGGTGACAGGAGGCAGAGAGAGGGAGCACTTGTGTCATGCTCCTTGCAAGAGAGAGAGCAAGGGGAGAGAGGGAGCACTCGTGTTATGCTCCTTGCAAGAGAGAGAGCAAGGGGAGGGGGACCATGTATAATCCCAAGGCCGCAGCCCCACATCTGCCCGCTGCTTTACTCTTGAGGTGCCATCAAAGGAAAGGGTCTCTTATGTGTATTTGTACACTGAGGTGACGCTCTACACATGTGTACATACATGCACCCACATCTAAGCACCTTGATCATTTGGACAGAGTTCATTTAGATAGATAGTTCATAACCTAGAATGTTCATTTATTTGTTGCAGTGTTGGGGTTAGGACCCAGGGCCTTGCACATACCAGGCAAGTGTTCTACTATTCATCCCCATCTCCTAGAATCCCGTGTCTGGATTGAAATAATACCAAATAATATCTGGTTTTTAAAAAATAATATACATTGTCCGGGAATGTGATTTCAATAGCTTCAAATAAATAATTTTACTAGGAAAAAATTAAAAGCAGAAAAGATAGAAGAGTGTAACATGAAAAATACATCTCAGAGGATTTTAAAGATCGCTTTTCTAGGAGCTGTCCGTCGGCTGCCAGTGAGTGCCATGCATGTGAGGCTGGTGTCACTCCTTGTTTGTGTTCTGCTTCCTTACTAAGATGACAGTGGTCTAGCAGGCCCACTATGATGCAGCACAGATCTTTT
The DNA here is from genome assembly GCA_004027655.1 of Graphiurus murinus. Classification (NCBI taxonomy): domain Eukaryota; kingdom Metazoa; phylum Chordata; class Mammalia; order Rodentia; family Gliridae; genus Graphiurus; species Graphiurus murinus. Next base: position 45,929 of record PVLC010004493.1, read on the forward strand.
ATAACCTGATTATATTTCCCCACTGGAAGCATTTGGTGATAGAGGGCATAGTCTTTAATGGAATTTGTGTGAAATTACATTATGCAAGCATCAGTAAGCATAGCATAATTCAGAAGGGGGAAGCGACCAGACTTGACCGGGGAGCCGTAGGGTGCGAGGTGATGCAGACGTGGGCCAGTGAGCCTGAGCCGCCAAGAGCAGCACCACCAGTGTGGAGCAGACCCCGCACAAGGGGCAGACCGGCGGGTCCCCGGCTCTGTACAGCCAGTTTGGTTTCTAACTCCGAAGTTACAGGAGAAGCAGGTGCTGGGTCTGTTGGGGTTGGGGCTGTGTCCGCCATGCCCTGTTCAAGTGGGTGGATCACAGAAGGTCATCACTGGCTACAAACCCTGCATCTCGTTCCAGAGACTGTTGCCAGACAGATTTGCTTCTGATATTAGGGGAAGAGTCTTAAAAATTCTGTCCTGCCTTTAGTTATAAGCTCTCCATGCAGCATTTTTTCAGAAAACTGAGAGAAGTTGTAAGCATACCATTCCATTCACTACCTTGTTATTTATTTATTTATTTATTTATTTATTTATTTATTTATTTATTTATTTATCTCTCTCTCTCTATTTATTTATTTTGGGTAGTGGGAATAGAACCCAGAGGCCTTCTACCTCTGAACACATCCCCAGCCAAATTTTACTTTTTTTAAAAACAGGCTTTAAGTTGCTGAGGTTGGTCTCAAACCTGCAATCCTCCTGTCTCAGCCTCCCAAGTACCGGGATTACAGGCATGTGCCACACACCTGGCTTGCACTGTTTTTAGAAGGAACAAATAAGTATTTAGTATGCTGTGGTTAAAGTGAGTAAAAAGAAACTCTCAGGTTTTAAGTATTATAGCAAATACTTAGGTATATTTGACAGCCTGAACTATCAATCACTTTGTGTTACTAAGACAAGTAACTCATATTCATGGGTGCTGTATAGGAAACAGAGTCAAATCAAAGCACTCTTCTTATCCCTGACAACTTAACTTCAGTTCATAAAATGATACATGTTAATAATTCTCGTGTCAGCCATCTGGCTTTCCCTTTGGCCTAAAGCTCCATGGTGCTCCTGTTTTAAAGGTTCACCCTCCAGCTGGTGGAAACAACCCCAACTCAACCCCACCGAGAAGAGCCCAGTCTTCAACCCCCAAGGTTAGAAAAAGCGTCAGCAGCCGCATCCAGGAGGCAGTGAAAGCCATTGCGCTGTGCCACAACGTGACCCCCGTGTACGAGGCGCGGGCTGGAGTCACCGGGGAGACCGAGTCTGCCGAGGCCGACCAGGACTTCAGCGACGAGAACCGCACCTACCAGGCGTCCAGCCCCGACGAGGTGAGTGGTGCGTCCAGAAGGGCCGGCCTCGGGAGGCCACTCCATGGTGCAGACTCGTGAGCTCTGCCCTTGTCGCCTGCTCAGCAGGCCTTGGGACGGCCCTCTAAAGCGGGCAGAGGGCTCTGTTCCCAGCTTCTGGGCCCTGCGGTAGCTGCAGGTGCTTCTGCATCACTCGGGCCTTTCAGAATCAGACCTTTTACCCTGAGGTGTTGAAAGTTTGCAGAACACCTCAGAATTAACTCATGTTACAGGAAGAAACATGGGGAAAACTAGAGTTTTACCAACTTTGTAAACTAATTTTTGATAAAGTCCAATTTTAATAAAGCTGTTGAAATGTTGGGAATATTATTATACATTCTGTCATCCAATATTTTCCCATGTCCAAATGAATCATCAAGTTTTCATATTAAATTTCCAGTTATTTTGTCAGAATTGAGACATAATGTATCTTTTCCAAAAGAGAGTATCTAAATAATTTCAAGAATCTGCAGAAATAATAGTCTTTTATATATATATATATTTTTTATTGGTGCATTGTAATCATACATCTTAATGAAGTACAAGCTGGTAAAGGCATACATGCACACATCTCATTTAACCCTTCCCCAATTCCCACCCCATCCCCCCCCCCATGTTCTGCTTAGTTGATTGACTTTGCTATGATTGTGAAAGTCCATCACGTGCATTAGGGTGTTTCCCCTACCCCCTCATCCCCTTCAGTTAAGTCACCTTCTTTGCTCATCTAAGGTTTCTCCTTCTTCATCTAGAGTCCCTCTTATGTCCCACTTTCTCCCTAGCTTCCGCATATTAGGGAGAGCATCTGATTTTTTACTTTTTGTGACTAACTAATCTCACTTAACATAATGTTTTCCAGTTCCATCCATTTCCCTGCAAATGACATGATTTTGTTCTTCTTTATGGCTGAGTAAAATTCCATTGTGTACATATTCCATAGTTTTGTAATCCACTCATCTGTTGATGGACATCTCGGCTAATTCCATAGTTTGGCAATTGTGAATTGTGCAGCTGTAAACATAGATACACATGCATCGATCTGATAGTTTGGTTTTCATTCATTTGGGTAGATACCCAGAAGTGGTATTGCTGGATCATATGGTAGGTTCATTCCATTCTTCTGAGGATCCTCCATACTGTTTTCCAAAGTGGTTACACTAATTTGCAATCTCACCAACAGTGTATTAGGATTACCTCTTCTCCACACCCTTGCTAGCATTTGTTGATGTTTGTGTTTTTAATGACTGTCATTCTAATTGGGGTTAGATAAAATCTCAGGGTAGTTTTGATTTGCGTCTCTCTGATTGCTAATGATATTGAACATTTTTTCATACATTTATTGGCCATTTGTATTTCTTTTGTGAAGTATCTATTTAGTTCACTTGCCTATTTTTCATTGGCAAGCATTATTGGGAGAGCATCCTATTTGATTGGGTTATTTATTTTCTTAGTGGTAAGTTGAGTTCTCTGTATAATCTAGGTATTAGTTCTCTATTGGAAAAGTAGTTGGCAAAAATTTTCTCCCACTCTGTGGGCTCTCTGTTGAGGTTCTGCATAGTTTCCTTTGCTGCACAGAAGCTCTTCAGTTTAATACAATCAATCACACTTATTGATCCTCCTTTTAATTTCTTGTGCCTTTGGTATCTTGTTGAGAAAGTTTTTACCTGTGCCTCTGTGTTGAAGTGTTGGTGTTGGCCTATGCCCTCTCCAAGTAGTTGCAAGGTCTCTGGTCTAATTTCTAGGTCTTTGATCCATTTTGAATTGACTCTTGTGTAAGGTGAGAAAGTGGGGTTTATTTCCATTTGTCTGCATATAGTTAACCAGTTTTGCCAACACCATTTGTTGAAGAGACTATCTTTTTTCAGTGTATGTTTTTGGTCCCTTTGTCAAAAATCAGTTGGCTGTAAGTGTGCAGATTTGTTTCTGAGTACACTGTGAATGTACTAAGTCCACCAAGTTTAAGCGGATGAACTATGCTGTGTGACTTGTGGTGCAGTAACGCTGTTTTTAAAAAGAAGACGCGAAGTGAGTGAAGAGTGTGGGAATACAGAATGGGTAAAAATACTAAGATTTACTGCAAAACTAAGGTGCTGTGTCCCAGAGAGCATTAGGTGCTGGTTCAGTGCTTAACATATGAATGAGAAGCTGCAGATTTCTCATTCTTCAGGTGATAGGAATATAGGTCTGCAACCCTACACTGGCCTTACTCCTCACGGGGTTGGTAAGAAGGGTAAGAGGCTAAGGGGTGCAAACAGTGCGGGCCCTGCAGCCCTTGTGGTACAGTCTGGAGCACTCTGAGCACAGCCCTGGCTCACTGATGGAAGTTAGGGTCAGAAGACACAGCTGTGAGCGGGGCATGATGCTCCACGCCTATAATCCCAGCACTGTGGGAGGTTGAGACGGACAGGGGCTTCGCAGGTTTGTGGCCAGCCTCAACAACTTAGATGAAAAGGCCTGGGGGTGCAGCTTGGAGGTAGAACTCCAATGGGTTCAATCCCTAGTACCCCCCAAAAGAAGACAATACAGCTGTGAGTCTGACAGGTTAGGAGAGGAGAGGAGCCTTAGGAGTGATACTAGAGCAGATTCTCAACTCCAGGAAGAGAGAGGGAGAAAATGTGTCTGAGAATGGGAAGGAGCCCTGCCCTGTCCCTGCCCTGCTGCACAGACCAGACAGGAAGCCCTCCATCCCATGGGAAGCAGCAGGTACTTGTGTAGACTTGTAGAATCAGAAGAATTCTACTTCCTTTGGCAAGGGAGAACCAGTCCTCTCTTTCCTCTTTGCCGTGAGTCTGGGGCTGGGTTCTGACAGCACAGCTGCAGGACCATGGACCGGCCATGCCCTTGGGTGGAGGGAGGGGACCGCTTTCCTGGGGAAGCTTGGGTTTTCCTGTCAGGGGGCTCTCTGTCCTGCCTGCGCATCAGGTGGACTTCTGGCTTTTGCCCTTCTTTTCAGCTTTTGTCTTAATATGCTAGCACCTAGAGGTCAGAAACGCTGATGATCTGCAGGACTGGTGTGGGCTGCAGTTCTCCATTCTGAAAACCCAGAGCTTTGCACCATGGTGGAGATTTGCACGTCCCGTGAATCCCTTGGACTTCCTTTTGGGGCTGGAGACTGCTGCCAACGATGAGCAAGGGTGGGCAGAGGATGTGCTGCCCTCGGGTGCACTGGTGCTGGTTGAGCTCCTTTGGAACTGGAGATTCTTAGGGTCCCTTTGGAGTGGTTGAAAGGATAGAAAGCCTTATGACCACAGTTACCTTTCCTCCATCGCAATGATAAGGAGTAGTGAAAAGGGGCCCTGAGGGCACCGGCAGATTTATGGCATTTCACAAAGTCTAAGTCCCTGCAAGTTTATTTTTAAAGTTCTAGTTATATAGCTGTTTCCCTTGTTTGCCTAATTTAGTCACAATATGCTCTTACTGTAAACAAAATAAACCAATTCAGACATCATGCCCTGTCATTAGCCACATGAGAGCTCAAAGGTGCTATAAAAACAGACAAAAAGATGAAATGCATTTTTAAAGAGCATTTGCTTACCCGCCTCCCCTCGGCCTTGACACATCAAAGACCAGACTCTTGTCCTTCTCTGAGCCTGCCGCCTTCTTGTTCCCACACAGTCCTGGGGACACCATGTGACCTCACTGCTGTGTGTGGGCCCTGCGTTCTTGCCTTCTGAGCACGAGCTGGTCAGGGTCTCTGCGCCGGGTCCTCCTCTGTGCTTGTGAAGACCTTGCACGCGGCTCTCCGCAGACTCTACGTTCAGGGCAGCCGTCTGCTCTTGAGCCCACAGGCCTTCTCCCAGGCCAGAGCTCCTCTGCTGGGCCATCTCCACCCGCTCTGTCCCTCTGCATGGGTGGCACCGCCTGGGGAGAGCAAAAGGCTTTTAGTTTTCCTAATCACTGTTCCATTAGTATTTGAAATTGTACAGCAACCTTACTACTTTTATAATCGGAGTTTTTAGTTAACAAAGGAGTATGAAGGAAGGTGCCCCTTGCTGGCCTGGTCAGCTGGACTCCTGGGCTGCCGAGGCTCCAAGTCCTGGGGTCCCGGTCCGTGGCGCTCTCTGCTTATGCTCAGGTCCCCTGGAGAGTGGCCGTGCCGCCCTGCTGTGGAACATGGTACTGGCTCGTGACTGTTGTGAGCGTTGCCTGGCCTCGTGGGTCTCAGGCTGTGTGGGAAGCTGAGTGTGTGGCGGGAGGGGAGTAAGCAGGTGGGTTAAGAGTCAATGACTTCTAGGCGTGGAGGCACATGCTTATAATCCCAGTACTTGGAAGGCTGAGACAGGAAGATGCAGGTTCGAGACTAACCTCAGCAATTTAGTGAAATCCTGTTTCAAAGTAAAATAAAAAGGGCTGAGGGTATAGCTTGAGGGTAGAATGCCCCTGGATCCAATCCCCAGTGCCAAATATATATATATAATCTTCTTAGTATTCCAGTGTAGACTTTGAGACAGATATGGGGCATTGGTAACTGTGTTTTAAAAGGAAACAAGCTATTACTCTTTTTCTTATGAAGAAAGGATTGTAGCTGAGCATGGTGGCGAATGCTTGTCATCGGAGTGCTTGGGAGGATGACGCAGAAGGATCACAGGTTCAAGCCAGCCTCGGCAGCTCCGTGAGGCCTCCACAACTTAGCAAGACCCTATTTCAAAGTAAAAAATAAAATAAAGATGGGGGTGGAGGTCAGGCACAGTGCCCCTGGATTCATTCCCCAGTATCCCTCCCCGCCCAGAAAAAAGAAAGGAAGGAAAGGTTGCATTATCTTATTTTTCTGTCATGGAATTCTAGAAAACTTCAACTCTATATGATTACAAATCGGGAAAGAATTATTTCCCAATCATAAACATGGAAAACTTAGACCAGAAATCTTCCAAGGAAAATTTCATTGGGAGTTTTGAAAAACTATATATTTTGTATATTTATCTTATTATTACCTGCCAAAAAAGTATAAATTTTATTGAAAGTACATGGGATTTTTTAAAGTTTTTATGTGTCACATACTTTTTAAACCTTCATTTAGGAATTTGCAATAGAGAGGGATTTCATTGATTCAGAAATTACTGAGAATTTAGAGAAATTATAACATAGAAACTGCTAATCTTATATTTAACTTTTTGACCTGTTTGGAAATTGGACATTGATTAAAGAACATGAAGTAATCTTCTTAAAAGCACTAATACGAATCTTAAATCTGAAAATGAAAACAATAGACTTCATCATAATTTTTAAAGAGCTGTATTGATGTGATGTTTGCGAATCCCCAAAGCCTCGGGAAAATCATCTAAATGGTTCATTATTTAGCTTATTGAACTTTGCTGCAGTTAGGTTGACGGATGATAGTGATGTTTCCCAATCACCAAAGCACCGTTTTAAAAGCATTTTTTATTGAATAAAGTGCTTAGAATATTGCACCCCGGAGCTTTATTTAGGGAAATGGTTCAATTGATGTTTTCTATTTAACCTCGGCTGTGACCTATCACAACATATATGGTTAATAAGCAACATTATCATTTCAGAGACTTAACTAGTTTTATACATTCCTTATCAACACTCTACTCATAACCAACCAGTCCACAGCACTTTGCCATCTCACTTTGAGAAAGAATGGGGTTTTTTAAGTGGAATGCCCTAGTTTGGCTTCTCTGATGCCACACTTGCTATTCTTCACAGCGTAAGCAGGCTCAGTTCTCATTTTCCTGAAAGCAGAAAAGATCTTCTATCTTGCCTACTACACGTGTGCGCAGATGAATTTTTATTATACAAATAATGGAATTCTGGGGGAATTAATTTTAAATCCTTGAAGGTCCCATGAGGCGTGAGCGTTAAATACTTGCAGTGGTGTGTCACCTGTGGTGTGTTTGGGGAGACTTAAAGGTGTGGAGAGTGGTGGTGGTGTCAAAGTGTAAATAACTGATTTTGTATTCATGATGTGGAGCCTACTTATGCCCCGGTCGTTGTTTCTTATGATAAGTGATCAATATTTCATTTTCTCTGAGAGAGTAGAAAGCTCTGCTTGCCTGTCACTCGTCTCTCCAGGCTCCCCATAGCAAACTCCAGCTGCGCAAACGTTAGCGCTCCTGGAAATTCCTTCACAGAGTTAACATGCAGCTCTCTTCGTGGTTTAAGTAATGCGCGGGGCACTCACGACATGAACACTCATAAAGGAGATGAGCTCAGAGCCTCGGCATGGGAAGGTGGCTCGCCAGGCCCCAGAGCACAGTAGGACAGCAACCTTGAGCCCTCTGCCCGCCTGCGATGTTTAATGACTGCTTACTCCTGTAATCGGGGTGTGTATTAGCAGCATTCCCCAGCCATGACTACATTTCTTCACGTCAGTAAGTTCTGCATTTAAATATGATTTCAAGATGTAGCTATCATTGCCTTACTCCAGCATTTATGTGCAAGAATCAGCTAGATTTAATGACAAACTGCAAGTGGGTTATTTAAAAAAAGAAGAATGCTATGTCCGTCATAGCACCGCTTCTGGATTTACAGAAGTAAGCTCTAATGCATGGGGCATGCTGTATTTTTTAATTCATTTTATTGTGTGTGCCCACTGAAGCAAGACTAATTGTGGTGCCTGTCAATATATTTGTGAGGAGCAAATCACTGTCAGTGACACAAAGCCTTCACTCCACGACCTTCAAGACCAGCAGAGAATAAATGCTACACGGCCTCTCTGTGAATATCGATCGGTGGCTTTCCAGATGATCAAATTGCATTTTAAGTTAATAATCCTATTAAATTATAACAGTGATGGTGATAACCACAATCAAAAATGATGAGATGTCAGTGATTAAATTATGATTTATGAAGTACATGGTAAAAAATGTATCCTGAGAGCAGAGCTGGCAGCCACATGTATATAATCGCTAATATGATAAAGGGAATGTCTGCCAAGCCTTTAAGAATAATAACACAGAAGTTTCTGTGGAATTACAGAGAACCACGACTGCTGAAGTCCTGCCCTGTGTGTGTCTCCCCTCCTCCCCGTGTGGTCACTGGGGCACACGCTCCCACACTGCCTGCTCCGCAGGGAGACAGAGGGCCAGCTCCTGCTTAAGCATATTTTCTACGTTCACATTTTAATTATTCTTTACTTTCGTGTCATTATCAATAATCACATTATATATTAGAAACTCCTACGTAGTCAGAAAATGGTCAGTTGAAATGCACTAAGGCTCTGTGTTCTTGGTTATCATTTCAGAGAAAAATATCCCAGGAGTTACTTCCTGTTATAATGTCCAGCAGCAATTAATTCTATATTAATATGGAAGCATGCAAGGAATGTTTGATAAAGCACTCCCCCAGTCTTTTATTGGAATATGTACAAAATTTCCCAGGAAGATGAAATCAGGTGGCAGCGCTGGGGCCTCATTTTCATCAGAGCCGCTGCTGAGCACTGAGCACGGGACAGGCCTCTTGGACCTGTCAAATCCAGAGGTGATGGGAAAGGGGCCGGGGGGCGGCTCAGTGACAGAGCACTTGCCTCCTGTGTCCAGGCCCTGAATGCTATCCCCAGCACCAAAAGAAGAGGGGGAGGGGAGACCTCACTCCCAGCTCCTGCCCCTCCCCCACGCTGGCCACAAGAATGAGCAGCCATCCGGTGCCTGCTCCTGAGGTGGGTCTTGAGCCACAGACCTGGAGATCTCCACCCACCCTACGCAGCTGCCTCTGTGTGTGCTGTGAGAGCATGCCATGTGCGGTGTGCAGCTGACCAGTGTGGAGGGGGAGGGGATGCGAGAGGGCAGTCCTTGTGCAGGCAGGACAGGGCACCTGGCAAACACGGGCAGCATACCGGTCACCACAGAGGCCTCGTGCGTCCAGGGAAGGAACCTGATGTGGCATCCAACAAGAATTAGGGACCAAGAACAAAACCGAAGGACTTTAAAAATGTCACGACTTTAAATGAAAATAACAAGAGAATTTAATGCAGAAAGGATGTCCTTTAAATAAATAGTGCCCAGAACAATTGGATAGCCATATGCAAAAACAAAGCCTCCGCCTATAACTCTCACCACACATGACAATTAACTCAAATTGGACATCACCCTAAATGTAAAACTTAAAAAACATGAAATTCTAGAAACAATTATAGGTGAAATCTTTGTAGCCTTGAATTACTTAAGGCAATGATTTCTCAGGAGAAAGAAAGTACAAATTACAAAGAAAAAATTGATAACTTGATTTCAGAGTAAAGATCTTATTTTCTCAAAAGATATCATTAAGAGAATGAAGGCAAGTCAGAGGTGTAGAAAATGTTTTTAAATACATATCTGTTAAATGACTGGCAAACCAAACAGATAAATTCTAAAAACCCAGTATAATCCAATTTAAACATTGACAAAAGACTTGAACGACCAAATCACCACAATAAAAAGGAATAATGTTTTATGGGATTTACTATAGAAAGTATTGCCATACACAGCAATGACAGCCAGAAGTCAAGAGGCGATCAGTGTAGATCTGATTGCTCTCACACCCTTGGAGAGTGCCCATTGCCATTAGACTTTGATAAACCAGGGGTGATGGGTCACTCTGCAGGCAGAACACGCCCACTGCCCCTGGAGCAGCGGCAGGCCCTGGGGCCAGGATGGAAGACCACATGATGAGTCCAGAGCGTCTTTAGCGGCAGGAGATGGAGAGAGGCTCAGACTGTGAACACACAGTCCCCACCACATTGATGAGGCTGCGAGAAAGGGACACTAAAGCCAGCAAAGAAGCTCCCAGTGCCCGAAGCAGCAAAAGTCATATTGGATTATAACCCGACGTATGAAACAGGTGTCCCTGAGTTCATACTGATATAAATGATTGGGTAGGTATAAAAAAATGGTTGGATAAGCCAGCGAGGGAGAGTGCTTTACGTAGGTTCTTCTCCCTCAAGGAGGGACAACTGGCAAACACCTGGCCAGGTGATCAGGGCCGACCATCGGCAGTGAGGTCGTGCTGGTGGTCGGTCTTGTGGAGCCTCAGTACGATGTGGTGAAGGACCGGTGTCTCCTTTTCAAGAGGTGCTAGGGTGCCCCCCAATGTGTTTAAATTGTGAAGATAAAACATTCTTAATCTGTGTAGGCTAACACAAATATGAACTAAGAAAGGGAGGCATTCAAGAAAGTAGTTGAGGTATGTTACTAATGCTTTCTATTGCTAATGTTTTTCGTTTCATTTTCTTTTCATTATTTTCTCCCTACTTCTTCCACTTCAGACCAAAAAAAAAAAAAAAATAGCAAAACACATGGAGCGTTTCCTGGCCTGTGCTTACGTAGTGAAAGCCAGTCGGAGAGCGCCCCGGCAGCCATCCTTGGTCTCCTCCCCGCTGCAGCACGGTCTGGCTCGGGGAGACCCCGGCTTCTAACTTTAGACGCCCAAAAGTGGCTGCCCCGCCTCAGTCGCTCAACTTTGACTCTTCTCACCTACCCAGACGGCACAGAAAGAGCTAGCGACCGCAGTGTTCAGTGCTTTATTGCGAAAGTTGGGCTTCGGTTACTTGGAATTAAACTGGTGGCCACATGGCACTCCACCAGGTAAATCCAGAATACAATCCCAGAGCAGGTGCTGTCCTCATTCTGGTGTCTACAGGGCCTCACACGCAACAGTGTCTATTGGTTCAGTTCATTTCTTGTAAGACTTCCTGCTTCTTTCAGATGATTCGCCTTCCAGAGGTAAAGCGGTAGTGGAGGAGCAAGCTAGCAACTTGAGCGAGAGGCTTCTCGCCCTCAGAGACCGCAGTGCCCGCTCTGCCCCGGCGCCCAGGAGCCTCCACACCAGGGAGTGCTGACCACCCCTCCTGGGGTTTTGCCCACGTCCTGAGAATTCCACTCCACTGTCCACTTTAGATCATTGGTGTTATCTTTGCTTTCATTTCTGTGTTTAACATCACCAGATGTAAGTTGTTTCTAAGAACCTTCTAAAAAGAACACCACGAATACACTTTGGCTATACAGAGAGAATTCCCTGGGGGCGTTCTCCACTGCTCCAATCCCCATGAACTCTGAGCCAAACTTCGGGGGGAGCTGTCCAAGCCCCCCACCCTCACTGGAGGCCTGGGGCAGAGCACCACAGGGGGCTGCCCAGGATGCAGCGTCTCCGTCTGCCTGAGTGCGATGCAGGAGACCAGGCCTCCACGGCACTGTGTTCTCAGCAGATACTCTGGAGGTGCTACTTGTTCCCTGCAAGGAACTCTTTCCTCTTTAACCATTTCGTTATAGGCCAAGCTGGAAGTGTGTCATATTATCAAAATAATTCTGTCTAACCCTAATTAACACATCTATCTTGTGAAAAACTTGAATACTTTTGTGTTGTTGTTCTGGTCGGCATTGTGTAGATTGAATCCTCAAGGTGATTGCTGATGAAAGACATTTGGGCAGAGCGCTGATACAAGAAGCTAAACTGACTTTTGTTGCAAGCTGCTAACTCAAAGCAGTTGTGAAACCAAGCATAAACTAAATAATAAACAGATGTGAGTCACCAAATATAGAAAGCCTGGGTCCTGACTGCAGTGGGCACCGTGAGATGAGAGGCGTTTGCGGAAAGGTACAATTTACAGGTCACAGTGTAATAGCAACCTTTCACTGTGTAAATTGAAAATTAACCTTGGGAGTATTGGATCATTTGCAGCTTACGAAGAGGTTGTGCTGGAGGGAACGTGCGAGCTTCACTCTCGGGTTAGCTTTGAAGTGGTGTTGCAGGAAGCTGCTCTTCTCCCTCCAGACGGGGTCGATTCTGGTGACGTCCATGTGTGTTTTCAATACTGTAATTTGCAGCTTGTTGCTGATGCGCTAAATTACAGTACTGGATCATCGGTAGATGGTTTTAGGCTCTTAGTAACATTGGTCTCTTAGTAACACCCTGGAGACTCGGAGTGAGAGTTCTAATTCCAGTTCCACTGGTGACGCACCGCTCAGCCTTTAGCACCACTCCGACCAGGCAGGGAGCGCCCCGCCCCGAGGGTGGACACGCGCTGCGATTGCTTCCTGGTCCACCACCCCTAGGACCTGGGGTACAGAAAGCCACTTGGTTTTACCACAGGTGCACCCCCTCTGCAGTCAGACAAGTCCCAGGAGCAGAAGAGGGCTCTGACCTACGCACCTTGCCCCAGCAGAGGGGGCTGTCAGAAGCGTCCTCAGAGGCTGAGTCCTGCACCATGTCCTCACAACCAGGAAACCAGAGCCCGGAGCACCCTTCAGCTCCCAGCACAGGCTTGGACGTCGTGACCTTTGCCTCCGCTCGCCACAGCCCCTTCTGCTGGCCGCTCAGAGTCCTGGAGAGCGTGGTCCCTGGCTCCCCAGCCCTGTGCCTTGCACACTGGGAGCCCTTAGTGTTAAGAGCCGGGAACAGTGCTTCAGCCCGGACTCTGGAAATATTACTGAAAGTATTCTGCAGTTGAGTCTGCGGGAAGCTACTTAGAAAACCCAATTTCAAAAATTATTTCTGCTGTCCAAGAGAACAGAAGTAAATGTCTTCTGTGAGAAAGGGTAAGGATAAAGCCCTCACATGTGACTGATAGCAGAAGTGTGCTGCACCCTCCGCCAGGTGCCCCCATCGGTGTTACACCTGAGAGGTGGCCTCAGTCATCGCCCAAACTCCAGGGCCCTCACCTGAGCAGACAGCTGCCGAACCAGAGCTCCCAAGAATGTTACTACACGGTCTCTCTTAAGAGCATAAATTTATCCTCGCACGAATTTTCACAAGGCATCCTGGACACAATTTAAAATATTCCTGAAGACTTGAATTCTCACAACCTAAGAAAACATTCTGACAGTGTTAGGTGGTGGTGAGACTGGAAAGCAAGGGTGAGCTCACCTGCCCCAAAAGAGACTTGAGCCTGGGCCACCCCGGCCAGGGAGACTCACCACGCCTGCAGAGCAGGGGCCCAGGGAGGCCCGACCGCAGGAGGCCACCGAAGGAAGCAGGCGCTGGCTTTATTGGGCTGGCTGTCTGAAGCAGTCTGGTGGAGGGCACTGTGGCAGCACTGTTCCCCACAGAATGTTCTCACTGGGTGACGGTCCTTTAACTGCCGGTAGGATTGGCATATCTTAAGTAATGTCATATGATGAGGTTGCTTTTAAAGATTAACCTTTTTTCAGATAACACTCATAAAATACTCCTAATAAATTATTAACTTTGAAAGTTATTCTTCCACTTACAATTTCTGGATAGCAAGAATAACTGTAAATAAGAATCACCCATTTTTGAGTACCTGCATATGCCAGGGAAAGAACTTACACCATGTCAACCCAGGCCAGTGTGCAGAGGTGTGTTTCCAGGTTCTGCTGAAGGGCCAGGGAGGCAGGGCTGCTGGCTAGCCGTCGGGTGCTGACCTGGGCTGCTCCTCCACAGGCCTGATCCCCTCTCTCCTGCCGCGCCGTCCCCTCTGCACTGGTAGACATTCATGTAGAGTCAGCCACCAGTTTATCTCCTATGTTAAAGCCAAGACACATGAAATTCAAATTGTTCTCTCCCTTCTCGGGTTTCAGGCCCTCTGGCTCTGGGGAGCTTGTCAGTCCATACTGCAAAAAAAGTATGATGGTTTGTTTTAAAACAATAAAACCAAGGGACTTTTTGCCATCTTGCTTATCCTTCACCTGTAAAAGTGTTATTCAAAAGTATATACATGACATGGCCACAAAAATTAAATATTCTCAGTGCCAAAGTCTCTGCATCTGTGTGTGTCTTGGTGAGCGCTCTGCACAAAGTCCCCAAGGCAGCAGGGTCTCACTCTGTGGTCTCCTCAGGTGGCGCTGGTGCGGTGGACAGAGAGCGTCGGGCTCACTCTGGTCAGCAGGGACCTCACCTCCATGCAGCTGAAGACGCCCGGCGGCCAGGTCCTGACCTACTGCATCCTGCAGATGTTCCCCTTCACTTCCGAGAGCAAGCGGATGGGCATCATCGTCAGGGTACGAAAAACGCAAGCTGAGCCCTCGAGCCTTTCCTTTTCAAAGGGGGAGGGGGACACAGACAGACTGGAGACTGAACCCAGGGGTGTTCTACATCTGAGCTGCACCCTCAGCCCTATTTTTTATTTTGAAACAGAGTCTCACTAGAGTCTTGCTAAACTGCTGAGGCTGGTCTCGAAATTGCAATCCTTTGTCGACCTCCTAAGTACTGTGATTACAAGTGTGTGACACCACACCTGGTGCTCCTTTTTAGTCTTTTAAAGTAAATGCAAAAATCTCCCCTCAAAAAGAGTTAAAGTTAAATATTCACTGAAATGCTTCATGCTTGTTATGACTTTTTTGTTTAAATAAAATCTAAACTAAATAATTTATGACTGAGAAGCTAGTGTGGCTATAATGATATAAAATATCTGGACTACTAAGACTACTAAGAGAAAATAGGAAAAAAAAGAAGTAAATAATTTTTTAAATCAACTAAAGTAGTTTTGTCTTCAACAAAAGTTACCTACCAGAATCTAACTTATTAATGATTTTTTATCATAATGTTACTAAAAATATGTATATGTAGATCCTTTGCTAAATTGGGAAGCTTTCAGTCCAACTTTGAAACTTTGAAAACACTGATGCTTCATTGCAGCTCATTAGCAAATTCTATTTCAAAAATTCCAGCACAACATCTCAAGGTGTACAATTAGCTTCTCATTTCTTACTGCATCAGCCCAGCAGGGTGGGTTTCCACACAGAAAAGTGTACGAACAGCTCATCCCAGGGAATGAGAATTGCTTTTTTCTGGTGCATTTTCTGTGCAGCCAGCAGTAATTTGCAAAGAGCAAGGCAGCCAGCTGTTCCTGCTTGTTTTCACCCTATCCAGGACGAGTCCACAGCGGAGATCACGTTTTACATGAAGGGCGCCGACGTTGCCATGTCCACCATTGTGCAGTACAATGACTGGCTGGAAGAGGAGGTGAGGAGGTTGTTCTCAGCACTGTGCAGAGGTTTCCATGAGGTTGATACAGGGGACAGGAAAGTAGTATCTTCTCCCCAGCTTGCAGGCCTCGGTGTCTTAGGGAATCGCTTGAGCTCTCAGAATTTCAAGCCAGATACCAATAGATTGCCAGGGACCATGTCATTTTTTCCACTAAATTATTTTAAATCTTAGGGTTCTTCTGAGTTTCATAAAGCAGAAAGGATAGGAGCCCTAGTTAATTGTAAATAGTTTGCTTTCTACAGAAATAACTACCATTTTTGCTTTGTGTGTGCTGGGTGTAGATGTATGCAAGTAGATGCTTACAAGGAATAATTTTATGTATAATTGTGGAAAAGGAAGAAAGCATTGTTAACTAGAGAATTCTGAAGCAACACATAACCAAAGTTATGCTCTAATATGGTATTTATTCAGTGTTCAAGGAAATTTTAATTAGAATTTTGAGCTAATACTAATTCATTCACTTAAAAAATAGAATATAAGGTATAAGTATTAGCAATCCTCTATGAAATTCTCCCTAGACAAATTGCTTTGTAGTTAACCTCATGAGGTCACCTTGTTGACTGTTAAGTTGTACTCCAGGTAAAGCACAGCCAGCGTGCTGTAAACATGGCCCTTTCTGCTGCTCACATCTTGCAGCCTGTGCTCAGAGCTCTCCTCACACCTCTGAGACCATTTGTCGTACAGTGGCCACACCCGAGGTTCACGATGGTATTGGCCATATGAATCAATATCTCCTTCAGGGCACTTTGATTTAATCAGGGGCATGAATAAATTAAACTCCCTGAAGACCTAGTAAAATGCCATAAAAATTACTTTTGGTCATAATGATGTGCAATTAATTGTAAAATACTTGTTTAATTTATTTAGCTTTATGAGGTCAAATCGATAAATGCCTTGCAACAGATAGATAATGTCAGATTGTTTTTCACAAAGATAACTTTATTAAAAATCCTGTGTATATTTATTTTCGCGACATTGTATTTCCTTACTTAGATAAGTCTCTTGACCCTCTGCCAGCACCCTTGTTGTAATCCTGTCATAGCCTGAAAGCTTTCACTTTAAGAAACAAAGCAAGGCCTTGGTTCTCTGAGCCTGGATTGGTGGTGTCAGGTCTCAGCCTCAAGCAGGACGTTTCAGGCTGCAAACATTTGTTCTCTGAATGTGTAAGGAAAAGCATTGTCACTGATTATGTAACAGGAAGGGCCATTTCTTTAAAACCTACCATGTCAGAGTATTCACATATGTAAACAGGCGGAAAAAAATATTCTGGACGGGGAGAGGCGGGGCGATTTTAAATGCACTCTAGCTACAGTGGAGTCCTGTACTCCTTGGAATTTGCTGGAATCACGCGGCAGGCCTTCTTCCCATCCGTGCATGGGTAGTGGAGCTCTGCATCCCAGCACCTCCACGGCCAGATCCTGACCAAGGATGCCCTTGCATCCTGTAGACCCAGCCAGGAGCTCGGCCTGGACGGAGTCTCGCTCGGAATTCCACACCACCCCCTATGGGCAGGATGTGCCAGTCCCACTTCACCCACACGGGAGGGGTGCAAGGTGGCAGGACCTGCGTGTGCAGCTCCGCCCCACTCCACAGGGACTACTTTGAAGGCTGGTGTGTGAGAACCCACAGAGCAGTCATTAATGTGTGGCCAAGTGTTTTAAAACCTGATCCTGCCCACATTCACAGTGTGGCGAGGACCAACTGTATGTGGATACACACCTGGTCTGTGTTTGCACGTGAAGGTTAAATTCCCAACAATGGAATTGGTGTCATTGAAAGTACAATTCAAATTCTGAAGAAGTTGCCAACGACCTCCCAACAGGTGTACCCACCCCACCCCAACCTTGTACCACAGAGCTTGTTTCTGCACTCTGTCACCACCTCTAACTGGAGTCGGCTTCCAATGGGAGAAAGCAGTATTTTATTATTTTGATGCAGGCTTAACATCATTTCACACACCTATGGAATGATACATATGTTAAAACAGCCCAAGCTCACATGTCGCAGCCCTGCAGTGCAGCAAGACAGGCCAGGACAGCGGGTTGCCAAGTCTGGTCCTGACAGTGCAGTGAGGCTGTCACTGTCACCGCAGGCGCCCTGTGCGACCCTTACGTGACTCTGCCCTCCTTTTCCAGTGTGGAAACATGGCACGCGAAGGGCTGCGGACCCTGGTGGTGGCGAAGCGGGCACTCACGGAAGAGCAGTACCAGGACTTCGAGGTGAGCCGACTCAGGCACCTGCCACTTGCAGGCTCTCCTCCTCCTCCCTTAGCACGAGCCTCCACACCAGAGTTCTGAGGCCAGTGGCCCACAGCACCGCGGCCCTGGGGGCCTCTGTCGGAGCCCTCCCCTGCCGTCAGAGAAGGGCGTGCCCACAGAAGTCAGTAGTTTCCTTTCCTTCAGGACAGAGTGAGCCTTTCTGGTCCCTCCCCACCAGCAGGCTGCAGACTCATTTAGACTTTAACATATGTGTGTGGAGTTTACTGATTCCACATCTCTAACATGAAAATCCAAAGGGTTCTGAAAGGTGAAACTCTGAGCACAATGCCCATGCTCTAACCATATTAGATGTCAGATTTCTGAACAAGGGATGCCCAGCCTGTATTGTAAATTCGCCTGTAGTGCACCGTGCCAACCAGCCCTGTGGCGCACGTGGGGCATGGGTGCACATGCACACAGCCAGTCCCTCTGTCCTCAGAGCCGATACAGTCAGGCCAAACTGAGCATCCACGACCGGGCGCTGAAGGTGGCCGCGGTGGTGGAGAGCCTGGAGCGGGAGATGGAGCTGCTGTGCCTCACGGGGGTGGAGGACCAGCTGCAGGCCGACGTGCGGCCCACGCTGGAGATGCTGCGCAACGCCGGGATCAAGGTACGCGCGCCGCCCCGCCTCCCAGGACTTCTTCTGTGATGCGCCTGTGGAATGGTGGGTGGGAGAGAGCGTGATGGGCAGACCGCACCCTCCAGAGATGCCCACGCTGCCCTGTTCCACATTCGCCTCTGCTTCCCCGGGACAGCCCCTCCCATACCTCGGCCACACATCAGCACTCTTCCCATAGTAGCTGCCTGCTCCTCAGACTCCAGCACCTTAGCGAGTACCCGGAGCCTGTGTGCGAGGGGTCGGCTGGGGTCCCGCTCACAGTTGACCCAGCACATGCTGAATCACCAGGTGTTCCAGAGCTTCTGGCACGGAAGGAAGCCTTAAGTTGGGGTGAGGGTGTCCAGATCCTGGCCATCTGCTCACTGTCATCTCTGAAGGAACACACACACATTGCCACAGCCTCAGAAAGCACCCAGGGGCGCATGTGATCAGCACCTCTCACAGGGCCCCTGGGGTCCAAGCGCAGCAGGGGAGCCTCCCCCAGAGGCCGTGCCTGCATGTGCCTGCACGTGCCTGCAAGCAGGAGCTGGCCTGAGTTCTGTGGGGCAGGCATTCTCCCTAGAAGCGCGTGGCAGAATGCTCTTCCCTTCAGCTGGCCCCGTCCTGGGTCTTCTTTCCCATGTATCTTTTTATGCGCAAGGCAACTAGCACTCTGTGGTGTGTGGTTCATTTTTAGGAAACTGCTTTCTCTCCTCACTGTTTTCATTGAAGTGGAGAGATCAATGGCAGATTTGTTGAGATAATTTAATAACATCTCAAGAATTTGGGGCCAACTTTTAAGAATTAAAAAAAAAAAAGTGAAACTTGGTTTTAAAAGAAAAACTCTCCAGCGAGACAAAAAGGCAAACTCCTTCACTGCCCAGTTCCACCCACCTAGCCTAGCCCGTGGGTCCTTAGGAACCTCAGGTGGGTCCTTAGGAACCTCAGGCATCGGCTCCAGGGCCAGCAGGCAGCACACCAGGTGGTAGGGGAAGGCAGTCCTGACTCAGAAGGCTTAAATTCCCCCAACTCGATCGCATCATACAGAGAGACACTGAACAAAGAAACATGATGGATTAAAAGCAGATGACCTGTTCATTTTAAATAATCTTCCGTCTATTACTTAACTGTACCTGCTAGATCATCAAGACATTAAGGTAGCAAATGTTCTTGATAGAAAGGTTGGGCATTTATATTCATTGCTGAACTGCATAAGACTTTCTAAAGGACCAGCCCCTCTCACCTGCAATGACACACAGCTGACTCTAGGCAGCTCGCTAAGCCAGGTTTCTGGTGTGGCTCCCCAGTGACAGGCGCTGAGCACGGTGGTTCTTGCTCACTTTCTCACTGAGGGCTTGTCGTCTTTGGGCCAGTGAACTGGATATAGATGTGGGAAATGAACAGAAAGCAAAGATCTTCATATAAGAGCCAAGTGCATTACACCTGAGCAAATGATCAGCATCCGAAATAAGTTTGTTCCCTGTTTCCAAAAATGCTTCTTTCTGAGAAATTCAAATGAGAATGAGAATATTACTGGAAGTATTTTTCTATTATATAAAATATAAACAAAGTATCTTGATAGAAATTAAAATACCTAGCCGGGCGTGGTGGCGCACGCTTGTAATCCCAGCATTCGGGAGGCTGAGACAGGAGGATCCGGGTTCGCGGCCAGCCTCAGCTACCTAGTGAGGTACTCCGCAACTTAGTGAGACCCGGTTTCAAAATAAAGAATAAAAAATAGGGCTGGGGGTATAGCTCGGAGGTAGAATGCCCCTGAGTTCAGTCCCCAGTACCGCAAAAAAAAAAAAAAAAAAAAGAAATTAAAATACCTGAGCCAGGTGTGATGGCATACTCCTATAATCCCAGTACTTGGAAGAGGTTTGAGGACAACCTCAGCAATTTAGTGAGACTCTCAGCAACTTAGTGAGACCCTGTTTTAAAACAAAACAAAAAGTGGAGGACAGGAGTATAGCTTGAAGACATAATGCCTCTGGGTTCCATCCCCAGTACCAAAAAGTAAGAAGAAATGAATGCCCTGATAACTTACTTTTCTATAGTCTAGGGATATATAGTATGTGTATGTGTGTGTGTGTGTATGTATATATATATATATATAGTCTATGTGTATATATATCCCTAGACTATAGATGTATATACATATATGTACATAAAGATGCATTTTTAGAAACAGGAAACATACACACACACACACGTGCAGGTAGTCACAAATTTTTAAATATAAAATAGTAGCGTTTGACATGTTTTATTTGACGCATACAACCTTTGGCTTCACTGTGGGCCGTTTGCCCATCTGAAAGTTGAAAAGGCTCCGTGATCCTGCTCGCTGTGCGTGCTGCTCCGCCAAGCTGTCTCCTGGGTGGAAGGCTGCATAAACGCTCCCTGTGGGCATCTGTAGGTGTCCACGTTAGGCTCAGCCGCTCATTGCCAGAGCCTGGTCGTTAGTCACACGGCTCCACACCGAAGCTTCTTCATCTAAACATCGCTTTGCTCTTCCTTGGCTTACCTGAGCAGGTCAGCACAGACACACAAAATTCAGCACATTAACTACTTTTCAGCACACACACTGCCCCTCCCGATGTTCTGCAGCAGTCACCACCATCCCCTCCAGAACTTTCCACTTCTCCAAGTGAAACTTTCCCTCTCCCCCAGCCCCCGGTACTCACCATTCTACTTTGTCTCGAATTTGACTTCTCTGGGAAGCAAGCAGTGTTTGTCCTTGCGTGCCTGGCTGGTTTCTCTCACATAATGTTCTCAGGGTCTGCTTGGTGTGTCAGAATGTCCTTCCTTAAGGCTGAACGGCATGCCCTGTGGAGACAGACCACAGCTTATCCACTCGTCTATCTGTGGACACCGGGGGTTCTTCCCCTCGCGGGTATTGTCATAATGCTGTGACCGTGAATGCATAAATGTGTAATTGTATTGTTGAAGTTCACCGGTTTAAATTGTCTCATAGATATGGATGCTAACGGGTGATAAGCTTGAGACAGCTACTTGCATTGCCAAGAGTTCCCACTTGGTGTCTAGAACGCAAGACATTCATGTTTTCAGACCAGTAAGTATGTTTCTAAATCACCTTGAATTTTGAAGTGTTTTACCTCACAATTAAAACCTAGTATTTTTGTGAAAATATATCTATAGTTGTTAATAACTAAATACCTCTTTAAAAAAGAATACCATTGCCTTACTCAACTTATAAAAATATAGTAAAATAGATTTTAGTTACATTAAATGTGACTAAAAAGATGCCTTTTGGTAGAGTTCTAATAAGCTCCAAATTCAAAAGCAAAATTTTTCTTTTGTATAATTAGAATTATCTACTACTTATTGTGAGTAATAGATAATTATATTAATAGTAATAGTTAATTACTATGTTAACTAGTTAATAATTATATTAATAGTAATATCTCACATCATTGTGAAACTATAAGACACCATTAAAAGTATTTTTAAAAACAAGCCATAATCAGAACATAGAAACAAGGTGTGGCATGCCTAAACAGAGACAGAAGAACTAGATTAACAGAGGACAGAATTTCAGTGTTAGTCACTTTTGGTAACATGGGGGGAAAAAAAGAATGCTCTATCACTATATTTTTAAATAGACAGTCACTTCTATTCAATTTGTAAAAATGTATATTTATTTTTAAAATGCATTTTCCTATTAGTTATAGGCATTACATGTAGCCCAGGGGCAGCTCTTGAGAAATAAGTTCTAAAGATGAAATAGAATATGTTTTTAAACTGCCATTTTCAGATTAAATGCTCTTCCTTAATTAGCTCAGAAAATTAATAGAAATGATCCAAATTTATGTGTTTACTGTATGTATTAGTTATGAATAAATTTAATTCCAACAAAAATAAAAGTTCCTTGGGTCTTGATTGATGATGGCTGAGCAGACACCGTGTGTCTGTTGCTGTCTGGACTCAGTGCTGGCACCTACAGAAATGGCTATTTGAGTGTCATTTACATGTAAATGTATTTTGTTTTGAAGCATCAGAATCGCAAATTAGGCCCTGCAGACTACTATTTGCAATTAAATTATTAATGCTTCTGATAAAACTTCCGATCAATTTTTGTTGACTTTTCAGTGTTATAGCACCACAAATTAAAATTTTCACAATAAAACCTACCTATTTAAAGATGAGGCTAAGATTAATTTGGACCACATGAAACTTTTATTTCACTCCTATAATATTTCCTTTATGCCCCATAAAATCTCCACAGAAAGAATATTGAAACAACAGTACATTGGTGGTACATGCCTATAATCCCAGTACTTGGGATGCTAAGACAGGAGGCTCGCAAGTTCAAGGCCAGCCTGGGCAACTTAACAAGACTCTATTTCAAAATAAAAAATAGAAAGGGCTGGGGGTATAGCTCAAAGGTAGAATGCCCCAGTGCTGCACACACATGCACGCACACACCAAAAAAGAAAACATTAGTTTCTGATATGTTTTCATTCTAAAGTTAATGATATTTCACGGTTATGGCTTAATTTTACTTTTTGAGATTGCTTAGTCCTTCAGATACTAAACAAAACTAATGGGATAAGTGGAAGCCTATGGCAGAGACGGTAGGAGCAACTTTACCAACGTATTCTGCATCATTCTACGTGTTACGAAAGGAGGTATCTTCCATAGAGCCCTGGCTTGGGGTGGCATATGCCTGTAACCCCAGCAACTCAGGAGACTGAGGCCAGCCTGGGCAACCTAGCAAGATTCTGTCTCAAAATAAAAAGATTAAAAATGTTGGGGGTGTAGCTCTGTGGTAGAACACCCTTGGGACCCCAGGACCACAAATAAATAAAGCCGACTTTAGGTAATTCTGCCTCTCACCTGATGTATGGCTGAGGAACTTCACCTCCTAGGGCCCTGACCTTCTGATTCATGAAAAGTAACTCTCCAGGCTGTGCTCGAAATGTCACAAGCTAAGGACTCTCACGGGTGCTACTCCTGTACCCCTGCTCTGCCTCCCACCTTACTAAAGCAGTACCTCAGATGAAGTTCTAGAAAATTCTCAGTCATTCTCGCTGTGTCTTAAGCAAATGTATTTATAACAAGTGACCTTCCTGAACTGCGCAAAGGCAATTGTTACTCCATGTACCAAGTTCCCAAATGTGGCATTTTCCTTGTACTCCACTTTCAGTTGCTGCAAATCAGCCAATAGTCACTGTTATCTGAGAGCACAGGAGAAACTTGAGAGGACCTTGTTACAGTACTTGATAAGTGGAGCAACATGAGGCTCCACATGCTGTGTCTAGAGGACCCTACAATGGCTCTGCAGATGCTGTCCTGCTGGTAATTGTGGCACTTTTCTCTCCTCTCATGCAGGTGACCAATCGGGGAGAGGCCCACTTGGAATTGAATGCCTTTAGAAGGAAGCACGATTGTGCACTGGTCATATCTGGGGATTCCCTGGAAGTAAGGCTGGTCCTGTGTGTGTGTGTGTGTGTGTGTGTGTGTGTGTGCGCGCGCGCGCGCGCATGCGCATGGAGGCTAGTCTCTAACACACTACGTGTGTCTGTCTGTCTCCTAAGGAAAGGCTGCCTTCAGATAACAGCTTCTGTAAAGCTACTGTTGGAGTCTTCTAAGTTTTAGCAGTATCTGTTTGATCTCTTCTGTGCAAGGTGCCAGCTTCGTTCCCTGTCCTTGCTGTCATCTTCCCTGTGTAGTTAAATGGTGGTTTGGGTTGGATCAGTGTTCAGTGGTGGATAGATGGCACTTATTTAGTTTTTTATATTCTGACACATTCCAAAAAAGGTTGAGATGACTAACAAAATGTATATGTACTAAGGTATTACATGAGAATAGGAGCTGTGCAAATGGGAAATTCAAAGCCATGGGGAAGTAAGAGAAGGAAACCAAGACAGTCATGGGATGTAAGAACCAACACCTTGAGCTCCCAAGGGTGTTGGGAACGTGGAGACCGAAGGGGATAGGGAAGGAGATGTGGGCGGCCACCGGAGCTGCTCAGCTAGACAGGGGCGGTCAGCAGCAGCTTGCTGCTCGCCCAGTCAGTGGGCAGCTGCTGCTGGAGCAGGGTGCTGCATGCCTCGCCTCCAGGGGGCGCCCTGTGTGGCCCAGGTACTGTCGCAATGGAGCCAGCAACTGAGGAGAAACAAGCCTCAGTAGAACCTGGGTTTCCCATGCCTGTCCTTCATGCTAGGGGAACATTCCAGCATCCCTGGGAGAATGGGCAGGCTTCCTGCCCTCAGAAGTTTGGGTTCACCAGGGCATGGTGGCACAGGCTTGTAATCCCAGTACTTGGGAGGCAGAGACAGAAGGATTGCAAGTTTGTAGCTAACCTCAGCTACTTAGTGAGGCCCTCTGCAACTTAGTAAGACCCTGTTTCAAAATAAAAAATAAGAAAAAAATGGGTCTAGGGGTGTAGCTCAGAGGTAGAATGCTCCTGGGTTCAATCCCTAGTACTGAAAAAAAAAAAATAATAAGTTTGGGTTGCTCGACCCAGGTAGGGAGTTAGAAGCTGGTTGTCTCCCATTTCCTTGGCAAGGACCCGAGTCTTCGATATGCAAGTCAAACAGAGGTCTTTGTCAGGCAAGTGCCAGGAAGGAGGGGTTAGAGTCATCTTAAGAACATAATCTAATGGGAGGGGCCCCCGGAGCGGCCTAGACACTTGTCCCAGAGGCAAACGTGGACCTTCTCAGTCGAGTCAGACTAGCGACCCCTCAGAATGTCGCGTGGCCATTGGCGCTGGGCCTGGACTTCAAGCCAGCCACCCTCCCCAGCACCCGCTGCCACCCAGGTGCCCTTCGGTTCACAGCCTCTTTCCCACGGGGCCCTGGCGCCCTAGTCTTTGCCCATCCACCCCGCCTTCTGCGCCAGGGCTGGGAGCCCCAGGGCGGGTTGTGCTGTGAAGTGGTGAGGGTTGAGGCACAGCCTGCACCCAGAGAGTGCAGGAGGAAGGACCGCTGGCTTCGCACCTCTCTGCTCTGCTCTGCACTGCTGGAACTGGGTCAGCAGGGGCCGGCAGGTGGAGTCAGGCGCGCGCGCGGTGTGGCTGTCACGCAGGTCTGCCTCAAGTACTACGAGCACGAGCTGGTGGAGTTGGCCTGCCAGTGCCCGGCCGTGGTGTGCTGCCGCTGCTCGCCCACCCAGAAGGCCCACATCGTGACGCTGCTGCGCCAGCACACCGGCAAGCGCACCTGCGCCATTGGTGAGCCACCGCGGACCCGCCTCCGGGGGGAGCTTAAGAGTGCCTGACTTGGCGCCATCTCTAAAGCTACGATGATGCCATCCCCATCGCTGGGAGTTTTTTAAACAGCCCCTAATGGCAAAGAAGACCCCCAGGCTGATGGATGGGTGTTGTGTTCAACTCCCCAACCTTTTGTGCTGCTCAGGTGACGGAGGAAATGATGTGAGCATGATCCAGGCGGCAGACTGTGGGATTGGGATCGAGGGCAAGGTAAGCCTTCCCTGCGTCTCACACACCTTCCACCCACACATGCAGATCCTCGCAGCACACACTCACTGTGTTTAGGAGTGCACACGTGAGTGGGAGTGAGTAATGAGGGCCCCGCCCTTCTGCCCCTCACCCCGTGGCCGCGGCCCATCTGTGAAGTGTAGGCAGACTGAGTGCTAGCCTCGTTGCCCCTCGGAGACGCCGGGAAAGTGCCCTCGTGCCAGTGCTGTGCTCTGTTCTTTGCAGAGCTTCCAGAGCTGTGCGGAAAGAGCTGCAGCTCCTGTTAATTTCAGCCATGTTGTAAACTCAGCTTTCAGCGTGTGCAGGCCGTAGCATGGAACGTTTACAGAGGTGCCTGTGCGTTTCTGTTCCAGGAGGGGAAGCAGGCTTCGCTGGCGGCGGACTTCTCCATCACCCAGTTCAGACACTTGGGCAGGCTGCTCATGGTGCACGGGCGGAACAGCTACAAGAGGTCGGCGGCGCTGGGCCAGTTCGTCATGCACCGGGGCCTCATCATCTCCACCATGCAGGTACGGAGGCCGTTCGTGCCAGGCACCTGCGGAAAGACTGGCAGCGCTGCCGGCGGTGTGGCTGCTCAGCCTCTTTGTGCCATTGTACTCTAATTAGATGTTATGACAAGGCACCTGCGAAGCCTGCATGCACAACGATGGCAGTGTGACCAGGGTGGCCGTGTTCTAATTGACATGTTTTGTCTTTAAGGCCGTGTTTTCTTCAGTCTTCTACTTCGCATCTGTCCCCCTGTACCAGGGATTCCTCATGGTGGGGTAAGTGCCATTCTTCGAAGCTTCGCCAGGGGGCAACTTTCACCTTGAAGAACATATGTGGGATGTCAAGCGATATTCTAGGCACCCACACCCTGGCTGACCTCCATGGGGACCAGGCGAGCCCAAAGCCAGGCCCCAAAGTTTTGCTGCTATTGAGGTTGAGTGCCGCTCTTTACACAATTGGGTGCGCCGGGGTGCAGGAGGCAGCGGGGGGGGGGGGGGGGGGGGGGGGGGGGGGGGGGGGGGGGGGGGGGGGGGGGGGGGGGGGGGCGGGAGGCAGGAGCTGGCTGCAGTGGCAGGAGGATGGAGGCGCAGGGGGCTAGCCCCAGGACTCTCCCCGCCGGTGTCCTGTGACTGTGCCGCAGGTCCGGGGTGGAGGGCACCTGTGTTTAAATGGATTCCGCTCCCTGTAAGCACACGTGGCTTATGGAACATGCTTCTGGGCTATGGAGGAAATGCCCTGTTCTCAGGACTAATCTTACTTGCTTGCCAACTTATTTTTGTTTCGTTTGTTTTGTTTTGAAACTTTGACCCACCTTTAATTCTAGAGGTAAATTCATCATTGTGTTGTTTACCACATGAACTCTGTCAGACTAATAGGGCTTTCTTCTTGGCTCCTAAGGTATGCCACTATCTACACCATGTTCCCGGTGTTCTCTCTAGTACTGGACCAAGATGTGAAGCCGGAAATGGCGATTCTCTACCCGGAGCTGTACAAGGACCTCACCAAGGTAGGCCGGAGCGGGCCTCTGTCCAGTGATGGCACACATGCTGGCCTGGGCAAAAATGAGAAAACATGCATTTTGAAATATCATTTCACTAGTTACTGCCTATTCTGCCAGGCATTTCTTATTTCTCCTAATCAGTTTTGACATTTTCCTTTTGAGTTAAACTTCAAAGAGCAAAATGTCTGAGGGAAAAATATTCTCCCAGATAATTACAAAAGAGATCTCATATCCCACATAAAATGTTAAAGAATGCTTCTGAACCATTGTGGAACTTGCCTGAATTTAGCAGGGAGACCTCCACACTTCCCGAGCGTGGAGAAGAGCGCGCGTCTGGGTCTGTGTGCGGAGCTCGCCGCATGACTGCACCCGGTTGGCCGCTCCCTGTTCATGCGCTGCAGATGTGGCACTCCAGACACTGGAGACCGTGGAGCCGGCGAACAGCACGCCTGCGCATTCCCACGTCTCCCTCTAGTTGTGTCCTGGGGTTGGGTCTGAAAGCGACCGACAGTGGTGTCTCTGTCCCCGCAACACACACTGCCCTGAAACAGAGTCTCCCTGAGAGGACCTCCCTGAGTTGCTGAGGCTGTCCTTGAACTTGTGATCCTCGTGTCTCAGCCTCCCAAGTACTAAGATTACAGGCATGCACCACCACACCCAGCTCTCACTACGCACCTATCAGAATAGAGAAAATCCACAACATTGTCAACACCAGTAACTGGTGTGACTGTGAGCCAACAGGAAATCTAATTTTGCTAGTGGGAATGCAAAACGATACAGCCTCTTGGGAAGACAGTTTGGCAGTTTCTTGTATAATTAAACATACATGTATCATGGGACCTCGCAATCCCAACAGAAACCAAAACTTGGGCTCACAAAATTCCTCTACACAAATGTCTGTGGAAGCTCCATCATAATTGCTAAACACTGAAAGCAACCAGCAGTCCATCAGCACCCAGACACCATCGCAGCCAAGCCCCACGTCCCCACTGATGAGGACACAGGTCCTGCAGCCTCCTGGTCCACAGCCCTTTGGAAGACAGTCGTCCTCACACCTAGCATGCTTGAGGCTCTGCTGGGTGCAGTCCCCAGCAGCACACACACAAAAAGAGGCCAAACGCCGAAAGGTTTTCATTCTTCTTCAGACAGGCTGATGGAATTGTGTCTTGCAGTACTTGGTCTTGTCCTTGTTAAGTTTTGAGGTTTCATGAACAGCATGTGCCTGCTTCTGACCTTGCTCTGACTCGGATGCAGCAGGCTCACTGGTCAGGTTGCACACGCTGTAGTTTCCAGTTCTTGTGTAATCAGAAATACTCTGTCAGAGAGGTGACAAGGTGAGCAGTCAATTCCAGGTCTCGCGACGCCATCACTGCAAGGCCGCACCTGCTCTTGGGGAGTCTCTGTTGCCTTTCCCTCGCTTTGTGGCTGCCTTCGCCATCTTTCTACTTCATATGCCCCAGAGTCGTCATTGTTATAGGAATCAGAAAAAAGATTGAGGAAGTAGGGTTGGAGAGCATAGCACTGAGAAGAGTGGGCACGGGCACAGGGCAGAGCGGGGGCTGGTGTAGGAGCAGTGGGCACGTCCCTCTGCTGCTCCCAGCCCCGGCAGAGCAGATTGCTGTGTGCAGAATCTGCCTATGTGCAGTCGTCCATGCCAGTGCAGTCCACACATGTTTTACAGGACTGTTACCTGCTGTGTGCAATCATATACGCATGTCAAGACACACGTCAGTGCAGTCCACACCTGCCTTACACACGGCTTGGCTCTGAGCTGCTCATGTGTAGTCATCCATGCATGTCAGTGTAATCCACCTGACGTTACACACAGCTTGACTGTTAATCTACTTGTGTGCAATCATATATGCCTGTCAAAGCACACGTCACACGTGCCTTACACACGGCTTGGCTCTGAGCTGCTCGTGTGCAATCACACATACATGTGTGATTAACATACATGTCAGTATAATCTGTTACACACAGTTTGGCTCTTAGTACTTTCATATTTATCATTTTATTTATCGTGTGTGTGTGTGTGTTACTAAAGAGTGAACCTAGAAGCATTCTACCTCTGAGCTACACCCCAGCCTTTAAAAAAAAAGAAATTGAAACAGGGTCTCACAGCACGCTCAAATTGAACCTGCGCTCCTCTTGTCTCATCCTCCCAACTACTGACATTATAGGTGTGTGCCACTGTACCTGGCCAGGAGTTTCACTCACCTTAAGATGGATTAATCTAAACTTCTCAATTTTATTTTTTACAGTTTTGGTTGACGTATAATTGAAAGGTACAGTCTGAAGCCTGTAATGTTTAGTTGCTACTATAATAGCACCATATTGTAGTGAATGTGCTGTTTCTGATGTTTGTACATGTCCCATTTCGTGGCTCATTTTATTTAATCAACATGCAGCACATACCTCTGACACCTCTGGTTTGCAGAAGAGGAACAGAGGCACACAGATAACGTGTGGAGCCCACGAGCACCCCAGGAAGAGTGTGCTCAGCCTATGTTTGCACCGACTCTTGTGACCTGGACAGCAGTCCCAGTAGATTCAGTATTAGGTACATGAGTGACACCATCGCATCTGTCCATCCATCAGAGCGACGGGCATTTCCTTCCTCTTTCTGATACCACATGAAAAGTTGTGTGTGTCTGGGAGGAACAGCTTTTCGCATAGCCTGGGATCCATGGTGAATGGATTGCTTCCATGAATAATGTATCTGTGCAGTCACATATAATGAGATTTTGTCTCTCAAGCTGGAGCTAGCCGTTATTAAGCCTCAGCATCAAGAACAAGGGTTGACACAGTTTCCTCAGATGACTGTGCTTCTGGTGGCTTTGGGCCATTCTGCTGTGTCTGCTTGTGCCACTCCATAGCCTGCTCGGGCACAGAAGCACCAAGCACACACATGCAGACCTGATGCATGCTCTGAAACACACACCTGTACATGTGTTTGCAACTCCCAACATGAGAAGTGGCACAAACACCCCCTTTTAACTTTTAACCAACTAACCTGTCAAATGATAATTAGCTCAATCCAAAGACATGTCAGCAAGTCTGGCTACAAAGCCAACCTTTTATTTCTTGTATCAAAAAATTAAATTTCCTTTAGCCAGGCATGGTGGTGCACACCTGTAATCCTAGTACTTGTGAGGCTGAGCCAGAAGGATCACAGATTCAAGGCCAGCCTCAGCAACTTAGCAAGACCTATAGCAACTTAGTGAGACCCTGTTTGGAGATAAAAAAATAAAACAGGGCCAGGAGTATAGCTTAGAGGCAGAATACTCCTGGGTTCAACCTCCAGCACCCCCCCAAAAAAACAGCCACATACATAATTACAGATGAATTTCATGACCATAGACCACACACACACTAGTGTCCAGTCAGAAACGCACTTGAGAAATACATAAAAGAGAACTTACTTAAAATATGTCAGTGCTGAAGTCAAAAGTTTTCTGCTTTTTTAAATCAATTTTGCCTTTTGATAAATTGTAGTATGCTTAAATCTTACTTTGCACACTTCCATGCAATAAGGAGCTAGGTTCAGTCACAGTGGACACTCGTAACCAAGGAAAGCATTTGAGTCGTATTAAGCTGCAGCTAGCATCACAGCTGGTGCCCTGCTTCTGTTGGCGCCTGCAGGGTGAGAACTGCAGGCCAGCACGTGTTTTCTGTTGCCTGCATTTTTGCTGACTGTCCCCAGCAGCCTCCGATACTGTGGGATTTGGGTCTAGACTCCAGCATGTTGTAGCCATCACTCATCCCTGCCATGTCTTCTGGTGTCCCCTGGGCCCCCACAATGGTCTGTCATCTGTTGGTGTCACTTGCCATCCACAGTTGTCACAATAAACTGTCCCTGGGTGGAGAAAGTGCGAATCAAATGCAGAACTGTGGGCTCTGATCAGAAGCACAGAGTGAGCCGGGCATGGTGGCGCATGCTTGTAATCCCAGCATTCGGGAGGCTGAGACAGGAGGATCCGGGTTCGCGGCCAGCCTCAGCTACCTAGTGAGGCACTCCGCAACTTAGTGAGACTCGGTTTCAAAATAAAGAATAAAAAAATAGGGCTGGGGGTATAGCTCGGAGGTAGAATGCCCCTGAGTTCAATCCCCAGTACCGCAAAAAAAAAAAAAACAGAAGCAGAGTGCCAGGAACTCATAGCAGGAGCCCGAAAAGGGCGCTGGGCTCCGTGGGGTGTTCTCCTGAAGTGGAAGCATCTCTTGAGAACAAAGATGCCATGGCACCAGGTGCTCTTGAAAATCTGAAGGGTCTCGGCTGGGCCAGTCCCTTCGCTGCCGGGCCGCCTCTGATGAACCTCTGGCACCGAAGCTCAGGGGGCTGGGTCCTTCTCGCGGTCTACATCTCAGATTGAAATGTCTTCAGGAGCACAGCCAAACAGAGCGGCCATGCCAGGGTCTCGTGTCTCTAATCCATCCCCAGTCACCTGTGTTCAGGTGAGAAAGTGCAGCGCAGGGCACAAGGAGCTGCTCTGTTCATGCGTGCAGGGTTTCCGTACATGACAGCATCTCCAGAAAGGGCTAATAGATGTTTCCTCCCATTGCAGTAGGCTATCCTGATTGAAGACTTGGTACCTCTTGTGCCTTCTTGTCTGAAGAAACTGAAAAGTAAATATAGGAGTATTTGTTCCCAAGAAACGAAGAAGTAAAGAGAAATGATCTTTATTACGTAGAGAATCGTTACCCCTAGTTGGCTTAGATGTTTGTCTATAGACATCAACTCCTGGGTTGCTAGGGAATCACACTGCTCAGACGAGAGGACATCCCAGGCCTGTGATCCCAGGTGTCACCGCCCAGCAGCTTCTGAAGGGGCAGGCCCCCAAGGTGCTCCCTGGAAGATGGGGTGGAGGCAGCGTACAGGACCTTGGGGACGCCCCCTCCTTCACTCCTTGAGAACACAAGGAGAAGCATGCTGTTGTACTCATTGATGACGTCTCCCTCTTTAGGGGAGATCCTTATCCTTCAAGACCTTCCTCATCTGGGTTCTCATCAGTATTTACCAAGGTAAGATGGGCCCTGAGTGTACTGGACCCCAGCTATTTTCAGTCTCCTCTTAGCAATATTGTTTTCACCTCCAGGTTAAATTCCAGCAGCTTAAAATTTCATCAGCAGCTAAATACCGCCTTCTGATTATCTCGTAAATCGACACTCAAGCAATGTGGCTTGGTATTTTTTTAACTGATGAGTGTCAGCTAAAAACTGACCTGTTTTTAATTAAATGCTAATCCAGAAAATTTTAACAAGCACTCTTCACATTGTCCCTGCACAATGGTCTTCTTTCATTGAGTGATGATAGCAAGGCTTTGAGAAATCTGAATTATGCAACCAGAAGTCATTAGCCACTCTGTTGGTGTTCCAGGTAGGCGAGAGACGTTTGGAGTGTAATTAGCCGACAGATCAGATAGATTACATGAAACGCATCATTATTTGTACCAGCTGAAGTGGAGGTGTGGCTTTTCTGCAGATGTTCAAGTCTGTGGGCCTCTATTTGACTGTTTCATGTTGTGGGGGAAGGGGACCATGGAGTGGACTCAGGGCCTCACCCATGGTAGACAAGCACCCTTCCACTGAGTCCCAGGCCCAGCCCTCTATTAGCTTCAGCACTGGGTGGGCGAGGGCCACGCCTTACTTGGCCCATCGTTCAGTTGCCTGCACCGGCCGCCCGCGCAGGGCCTGGCGCAGTGAGGGCAGTGTCCCCGTGGCCCTCCTCGCTACAGCGGCGGCTCTGCTCCTGTCTTCCAGGAGGCATCCTCATGTACGGGGCCCTGGTGCTCTTCGAGTCGGAGTTCGTGCACGTCGTGGCCATCTCCTTCACGGCGCTGATCCTGACCGAGCTGCTCATGGTGGCGCTGACCATCAGGACGTGGCACTGGCTGATGGTCGTGGCAGAGTTCCTGAGCCTGGGCTGCTACGTGGCCTCGCTTGCTTTCCTAAATGAGTATTTTGGTAAGTTTTTGAAACTTGTTACTTCTTAAGACATCTTAAGCTGTAGGTCACAATAGAACCCCAGTCAGAAAGCCTCACAACACAAAAGCTTATTTTTGTGAAAAAGCCAGTTGCAGTATTTATGGCACTAAGATGTTTGCCATCTTGTCTTTTAAAAAGACATGGAAGTTGCACTTATTTCTAAGGATTCCTCAGTACTGAGGAATGCTGCCGGGCTGTTACCTTCATGATGGGAGCAGCTGGCCGGGAGCTGGACCTGGCGTCCTCCGGTCAGCGTAGGCCCCGGCCCCACCGCCTCAGCGGCCGCCCAGGCACCCTGAATGATGTCAGTAACATCAGTGTGCCGTCATCAGAGCCCTTCAGACCAGCCAGTCACCCGGCCTGCAGTGGTAGCTGCGTGTCTCTCGCTGTCCCTGCAGGCCCACTGTGACTTGCCAGGTGGCCCGGGCACAGTGGTTTGGCCTCTGTGAGCCTGGCTCCTCCAGGGAGCAAAGTCCTGTGTGAGGATTGCTGGGCCGGCCCTTACCACTGTTGTCTGCAGACAGAAGCACAGCCGCCACCTCTCCCCGTGGCCCACGCCACTCTCCTTCTCTGCAGAGCTCAGGACCCCAGGGGGCTAGAGGAGGGACAAAGGGAACAGAGGGTCCGCCTGGTGCGGGCTCTGCTGGAGGCGGGTCCGCCTACGTGTGTCCACCATCCCGTCCCCTCCACTCCCGGGACTTCCTGCCCTGCCCAGCACTGGCCCCTCGCCATGCTGGCTCGCCTGATTCCTAGAGTGTAGGCCGTTCCCAGTCAGAGGCTGACAGCGATAAAAACAGTGTCCTTAGATCCCTGTGTCACCCCCAAATTGGCTAATGTGAGAGTATGGTTCTTGCTTAAGGTTTTTAAAATCGGGTGGAAAGAAAAGAAAGAATATGTGCAGATGAGGATCGTTCAGCGTCAGGCCCCCCTGGGGTCCTGGAGCACGCCGAGCCGTCCCCTGGGCCAAAGCAAAGGCAGGACACTCACCAACAGAGGCCGGGCCGCCTGAGTGCCTGGCCGGAAGGAAGGTTCTGGGCTTTCCAAGGGGGAGCTGAGCCACATCCCTGAAGGTCCCCTGCTGCCCCAGCACTGGCACAGATGTCCTCGTAGGTGACTGTCCCAGGCAAGTTAGTCCTGCACTCATTGTCGCTGTGCGGTGGATGGCATTGCTGTGACTTCTGGTGACTGGCGTGCTGATGTTGGCATGCCAGTGTAGACACACAGCCGCCACAGCCTGAGCAGGTGGTAGGAAAATGTCGTGGAGTCCACGTCTGCATCCACAGGGACATTGGCAGAGACCCAGTGGCACGTAAGAAAGAGCATTGTTTCAATTAGAGCAGCTCAGCTCTCAGGGTCTGCAGAATGAGTACTTGTCTGTGTTTCAGCATGATAAATTCATGCACCCAGGCTTGCTGAACTGTCGGATTGTTTATATGGCATTTTATTTTAGTATGCTTCCTTCATTTGACAACATAGGACACAAAGCAAAATGATGAAATTAGAAAAACAAGCTATTGGCGAGGTGTGGTCACATACACCTATAATCCCGGTACTCAGGAGGCTGAGACAGGAGGATCGCAGATCCCGATCCCAGGCCAACCTCAGTAACTTAGACCCTCTTTCAAAATAAAAAATTTTAAAAAAAGGACTGGGGGTATACCTTGGAGGTAAAATACTCCTGGGTTCAATCTCTTGTGCCAAAAACAAGAAAAAAGGAAAAACTATTGTATCTAGTCCAGTGCTATAATGAACACATAAAACTGACTTCATGAGTGAGAATTGTAAAAGTAGCTGAGCCCATCCCCAGCCCTGTGGACTCGGGCACCGCCTGCCCCTCAGCCTGCGTCCTGGTCTGCACTGGGGACGATGTCGGCTCTTCTGAAACCAGGCCTGGAGGTGGGCAGCAGCGGGCCGGGGTGCACCTCACAGGTGCACAGGGCAAGCGCACAGGTGTGAGCTACGTTCTGGGCCCAGTGAGGCACGTCTGGTGTTTGCTTTCCAGTTAGAGTAAGTCAGCTACTGTATTTCAATTCTACTTTGAGTGCCATGAAAGGGTTAAAAACAAACAGGAACGCACTTCACACTGACATTTTTATTGCTTTTTAATGTGTTTCTTTAATCGGTAGCTAACCACTTGAAATGTCCTGATGTCTCCTTTAACCTGTCCTTCATTTTCTTTATTCCTATTTTCTCTTGGAACAGGTATAGGCAGAGTATCTTTTGGAGCTTTCTTAGGTAGGTGAAGTTATCATTTCTTTCAAGAGTATAGAAATTTAGGAAAGCCATGTTGGTAAAGATACTTGGCTGATAACGTCTTCCTCTCACTCACCTCCTCCCACTGACTCTGAGCTTCTGCGAGGCGCGGGCGCTGCTCGTGGGTACTCTGGCCGAGTAGGGGAGGTCGTGGCGCAGGTTGCTCCCCCACCACCATGTTTGCCTTTCAAGTGTTGGTGGTGACGCTCTGAGAAACGTTTCCAGGGTTCTTCACAGGGAGGTTAACGTAGCCTGTGACCATTTCTTTATGAGTCCCAGTCCTGTGGGGAGGACGCTTGTTTTCTCCACATCCTTTGTTTCGGGAAAGACTTAGACTCCTGGTAAGTAGATCTTTTTATCCCATTTTTTGACAACAGTCTAAAGAGATTCCTGTTATATGTAGAATGAAACTGTACCACTGTCAGGTTTCACACATGCCTGTCTCATGAGGACTTTAGATGACCTATTGTCCTTAGGGTGGTACATGGGTTTGTCAGTGGGACAGTGAGAAGGCGGGGCCGCCAGGTAAAAAGCACTCAGAGGCTGCCCACGGCCCCGTACAGTCCGCTCCACCTTGAGAAGAGCAGCCTGGCCGGCTACGCAGAGCTGAGCGTGGTTAGCTGGCGTCCTCCCGTGAGCAGCACCGCAGTGCCTTGCAAATCCTGTTGGAGGTGGGGTCTCCCTGTTCCTGGTGCGTGCTGCCCGTGTGCAGTCCCTTGCTCCGCTCCTTCTGCCGAGAGGAGGGATGGCACAAGACACACCTCCAGGCTGAGTCGGGCCTGGAGGGAGGCCCGGGTGGTGGTCAGGGCTGCGGCCGTGGTCTTGGGGCTGGGAGCTCCTTGGCTGGCTCTCACACTCTGTCTCTCCTTCCGACAGATGTGGCCTTCATCACAACCCTGGCCTTCTTGTGGAAGGTGTCGGCAATCACCGTGGTCAGCTGCCTACCACTCTACGTCCTCAAGTACTTGAAGCGCAAGCTCTCTCCCCCCAGCTACTCCAAGCTAACCTCCTGAGGCCAGCGCCTCCCAGAGGACCAGCCTCTGCTGCCTGCTCCCGGGGAGAGGAGCCTGGGGAGCCCGGGAGACGGCTCCTGTCCCTGAGCTGCCTTCGCCAGTGCTTCCCTCCGACATCCGTGCTGGGGCAGCACGAGCTTCTCCTGGGAGGAGCGCACCCACCTGACTGCTACTGTGAAGGATTTATCCTTCTGAGGATTGAAAGTCTAATTTCTGCAGTTTCTGCATCCACATTCTTCCTCTGATGGTGTAATACCGAAAGCCATTCCTACCTGAACAATAAAGCTAGACACTGGAGACGCCTCTTCCGCACGTGCCGCCGCCGTGTCGGACGGTGGCCTGTGCGTGGCCCTTGTGCCGGCCGCGGATGCTCCTCTAGACACCCTCGTTGCTTTCCAGTGGACACTGACACAGGCCCACACACCGCCCATGCGACCAAAGGGTAACATTGCTGTGCATAATCCATTGCAGCTACGAATGTAAACCGTTCCTCAAAGGCACTGCTCTTAGGTAATGTATTTTTAAAATCCCCATTCTTTGACATCTGTAAAGTCACACTCACAAACCACATCTCCACGTAGAAACCGCTGCCTGTAAGACACACCGCCCCTGGGATGCTTCGCTGCGTGGCGGAGTCCCTCTGCGCTGATGCGTGTGCACACCCGGCCCAGACACGGCGGGGACAGCCTGTCTGTGGCAGGCTCCGGGTGCCTTAGGCCGGGAGTCCCTGCAGGGCCGGACACTGGCCAGTGGGCTCTCCACGGCGTGGGCCCTTCTCAGAGTTAGCTGGCCAGGGTCCAGCCTCTTGGCCTGAAGGAGCATCTTCATGTTTTCTAAAACGGGGGGTTGTAGTCGTCTTTGCACCAAGTGTTCTGTGCGTGACCTTGTTCTTCAGCTTGGGTTCCTGTTGAAGGTGAGCCCACACCACCCCGAAATCCACAGGAAGCTCGACCTGCCCCGTGGAGCACCACAGGGACTCCTAGGAAGCCGAGGCCTGTGGCTCCACTCAAGCCAGAGTGAGGCCTGACTTTCCACGGCCTATGGTGCCTTGAGGATGGACCGCCTGTGGCCGGCTATCTGTTGGATGCTTAGCCTTCCAGAGAAAGCTATTTCTGCATTCCCCACCAGGTGTCGCCCTTTTCCATCAATTCCTCCAGGAGCGCCCTGTCTGTGGGGTCGCCAGGCTGGTTTTCTCTGTGCTGAACTGCAGGTGGCCAGCAGATGTGGATCCACATCCTTACCCCTTCTCGACGCCGTTTAGATTGGGGGCACTGTACTCCCAGAAATGCCACCAGCCCAGGTGATGAGGTCGTATCACTCAGGGATCAGGGCTGCAGAGCACCAAATGGAAATCAGACACTCGCTTGCCCCTGCACTTTTCAAAAATAAAACATCCACATGGGAAGTTGACTATTGCAGTTGTCATCGATTGTAGACGACTTCAGAGAATAAATACCTTGAGCCTTTGGGGAGAACGTTTCTAGTGCAGCTTTGCCATAGCACCTTACTGAGACCCTATTTCAAAATAAAAAGTGCTGAGGTAGAATGCCCCAGGTTTCCATCCCCAGTACAAAATACACATGTAAAAGCTTTTGTGAGCCTTACGTTAGGGAGTAAGGAGAAATAGCCAAACATTAGCCTCCAGAAGCAGGGCTGTGAGGTCAGCGTTGGAGCAACCCCGCAGGGAATCACCATAGCGTCCCACCTGAGACACCACTGTCAGGGGCGGACGAGGCCACGGGTGGGGAAGAAGTCACTGGGGAGACTCCAGCATCAGTCTGTTAGAGTAAAGAAAATCGCCTACTGGAGGCACTAAGCCTGGCCCGACTCGGGTTTGGGAACAGGCCCAAGAGAAGGCCAGTGCCCGGGAGTTGGCAAGGAGAGCTGCGTGTGGCAGCTTCGTGTCCCCCAGCTTGTGGAACAGCTCCTGACCGGGCCAGCCTGTGTGAGTGCTGCCTGGCCCCACGGGGCTGCAGAAGCACTGCCCCTCCGCCTCCAAGCCCAGGAAGAGCATCTGGGCAGTCCAGGGGTTTACCGCAATCCCCCTGTCCACAGGAAGCTCTGAGAGAGGGCGTCCACTGTGACAGATGGGGTCCTGCTCATGGTGGGGCAGGCCAAGCAACAAGATGAGTGCGGAAGGGACCAGCGGCTCCCGGGGAGGGGGGCAGAGGTGGGGCCAGAGTACTGCCTCGGAGCAGAGGCGGGCCGGGTGCCGGCCCTCGAGCCAGAGCAGGCAAGTGGGTGGTGTAGGTGAGGCGGGCGGGATGCAGAGGTGGCTGGTGAGTGGGTGGGCAGATGGACGGACGGACGGACGGACAGACAGGTGGATGGGTGGGTGGGTGAGTGGATGGATGGATGGATGGATGGATGGGTGGGTGGGTGGGTGGATGGATG